>JABCKH010007751.1:0-34986 GCA_018851285.1 Lyophyllum semitale | reverse complement strand
ATCGTGGAGCAAGCGGATCGGACCATTGGGACCAGGGACATGGTAGTTCAGGTTCTCCCAAGTGAACGTCTTCTGGTCAGACTGGATAGCGACCCTGTAGAAGTGGGGTCAGAGGACATCGACCTTGTCAGGCTGGATATTCCTACTTTTCACGTTTGCCAACTTCATTTTTATCGTTGCCTGACTTCTCCAACACCTCCTTGCGCTGCTCTTTCCGCTCCCGCAGAGCAGCGTTGCGTTCCTTGATTTCGTCAGTCTCTTTCGCGAAGATGTTGATTGAGAGGTTGGCGCCGTATTGCTGGCAGAGGTCATCATCTGGCGGGAGAATGAGGAATAATGCCACTCACTGGATAGAACTCTAGTGCCACGAGCTGGGAGATCTGGAAGGCAAGAAAGAAGCCAAACAGGACGATGAAATTGCGTCTCCAGAGATCAGCAGTAGAGATGCCATAACCCGCGAAGAGATAATCTTTTCCTTGAACGATGGTGCTGCCGCCCGTTGAGCCGAAGAGGGTACAAACTTGGTTGGGTCCTAACACGTCCCTAAATAACAGTTACTTGATATGCAACAGAAGACAACGATCCTGACTTACGGGTATTTAGTGATTCCTAAGCCGTTCCTAGGAGTTACATAGTTTCCGTCACAGGTGAGCTGGGGTAGAAAAGGAAATGAGAACCGGGTCCCTTAAATAAGTGAACACCAACGTACCGAGATGCGCATGAACTCGTTCTCCATGCAACCTTGCCAAGCTGAACAAACGGTGAGCGATGAGCTGCTAACGCTGAAGGATCTAACGCACCATACGAAACGGGATTGATGTAGTACTGTTAAGATAAGTCAATCAATGGATATGCGCGAAGTCACGAAACTAGCAACATACAATCCAGAAGAGCCATCTCTTCATGCTATTAACTGGGATCATATATCCTGCATATTGAACGCTAAAATAAATATGAAGTAAATCGTAGTATCGATGGCAAGTAGAAGCAGACAACACTTACAAATTGGGAATGAAGAACACAGAGAAGCGGAATGCCGTGTCGAAGTTCGAGCAGACGAGACCAAATGTGCGGAAGAATCCCTGCATGCCGAGATATGCAACGTAACCGAACAGATGGAAGGTGAAGAATCCACCAGCCGAACGATGAAGTCCCGAAAGGAAGTACACGATCAAGTTGAAGAGGAGAAGCCTTGAAGCGGAGAAGGGGAGGTCGGCCAAGGTATTCGCCAGCGCAATGGCTGAGGGACGGTACATGCTGTAGCCGGTCTGAAGAGCTTTTCAGTACATTTAGGGCGCCATAGAGTGTCAATCCTTACCTGTTTGCGCAAGACGGGGCGACCGAACATTTGCATGGGCATCTCTCCGAATGCATCAAGCGAGGTGGTGAGGAGCGCGCCAAAGATCACACTAAAAATACAATTTAGGACGAAATCATGTTGAACTGCAAGGAGGACGTACCCTCCACGCGTGAAAGCACCAGCAGCGGTCAGGGGTTGGTTGTAGTATCCAGCGCCAATAACGAAAGCAAGGGTCTGGAAGGCGCGATTTCATATTTTGCCCCTCCAGAATTCTGTGAAGAGGCACTTACCACAGACAGCGAGAAGCTTGTGGCCAGTTGGAACCGATCCTGGATCTTCGTTTGGAACTGCCGAATTGTAAGGGCGCGGACTTGACCGGTGAATCCGAGAGTATAAGGGCTCTGTTTCGACACGCCTTTCTTCTTATCTGCGGCAACTGCAGCTCGGAACGCCTCCTGGTCTGCCTTTTCCGTCTCCATCTGCAGTTTGTATTTCTCCAAATTATCCTCGTTGTCGCGGGCATATGTCGATAAGCGGAATGCGCTCTCAAGGCCAGCAGGAGATGAGGGGACTTCGTGTGCAGACTGTCCAGGTGCAAATTGACGTTCGTTGGGATCAGTGCAGCCTGTGAGATAATCTGCAGTGCTTTGGCGGGGGAGGGATTTATAGCCCAGGTTCTCGAAGTAAGCGCGAGCTTCGTTTGGAGGTCCGTAAAATACTTGACGACCCTCATCGAGGACCATAACTTTATCAAAGAGGTCATAGATACCCTCGCCGGCTTGATATCTTCAAAAGAATGAGAAACAAGCAGCGGAAGACAAAGATGGACATACAGAGTCACGAATGTAGTTTGGCCGAGGACATCCGTCATGACCCGCAGACTTTTCGCAAAATCAAGAGCAGTAGACGCGTCCAATCCTCGCGTGGAATTGTCCCAGCACTGCACACGTGCGCGTGTGGCCATCATCTCCGCTATACTGACCCGCTTTCTCTCACCGCCTGACACACCTCGTACGTATTCGTCGCCAACAAGGGTTTCTTTAGTGTGGGAGATATTGAGCATCCGGAGCAACGTGTCTTGAACGTCGCGATCAAAGTCCTTGCGCGAAACGCCCGGTAAACGACCATTGGGACCTGGCGTCTTCCTGCGATGTTTATCAGTTGACCATCATAGAACGGCGGGAGAAAACGGTACTGACGTAGATAGAGCGAAGTCCAGAGTTTGCGCAACCGTCAAGGTGGCGATATGCTTATCATCTGGTGGAGTATCAGTACAAGAAGTATTAACCGGTATAAGACTGATTACTTGCCTTCTTGATTATACACAACCTCGCCTTTGTAATGTTTTGCTATCTCCTCTGCGCTTATTCCGGCATACAACACATCACCTGATACGCTTCCAAAGTCTTCACGTTGGTTTGCCATTGCTTTAAGGAATGTCGAGCAGCCAGAGCCCGGGCAACCCAGGACGAGACACATCTCTCCGGGTTTCAACACACCAGATGATCTGTCAAAACGATGTTAGATGTCAATCGAGCGCGTTGTAGGGTAAACATCTAACTTGTGGAGGATTGTTCGTGTAGGCATCACTGTCTTCGAAGGGAAAAGCGGTGCGATGAAGCTCCATAGCCAAAGGAAGGGTCCAAGGAAGAAAGCGGTAGTGGCGCCTGCGTACTTTCAGTAAATACTGCATGTAGGTCATATTAAATCTCACCTCCCAAGGTTCCGACGTAGAACTAAAAGCCAAGGAACGGAGTTAGTTCAGCAATGCAGTGATACACAATAAATGAACAGACCTTGAAATCAAATCCTCCCATGACGTCCACCTGCAGATCTTCCCACACCACGCCGACATGCTGTATGCGTTATGCGTCAATACCAAGTTAATGAGCCCTCGCACAAACCGCACCTTGTGTTTGATTCCCGCTGCCTGGTTCGCGTCGTTCGACGACGACAAGTATTCGCGTAGGTCGAACTGTTCCATGGAGTCGCCTTTCGAGACACCCTTCTCAAGATCGTTCGCCGAGGCCACGGTCGTGGCATCGCTCACGTCGTACCTATTTTTGTGTGCGTCTTGAGAGCGGATGCTGAGTTGACGAGCAAGATCGTTAAACTGCTGCTCTGCCTGGATCACGTCGATGTGGGAGGGCGACGACCCATTCCCGGGTCGCCTCTCCTCGTTGAGGGTGATGTTGTCTGTCATACACCTAGAAGAGTACCAAGGCGAGTTCTGGGAGACATCTACGGCTTACCGCCCGCTTTACTTATTAGTTTCTGGTGTGGCTGAGTGGGTCCCCATGCGGCAGAAGGCCCGCTGAGTAATCTCGTGTCGGAGGCCGAGAAAATAAAGGTGGTTTGGTCACCGGTAGATTGCGCCGATTCTCAATGAAGACTGTGCCGCTAAGTATCGACATCGAGTCTACGGTCTCACACGGAGGCGTTGCACCCGCGTTGACGAGAGAGCAGAATACATGCCAGTCTACTTAACTTCTATCTTTTGGCCAGTTGACGCGTGCCCAAGAGACCCCAAAGCGTTTCCAATGCCATTATAGGCCATTATGCATAATCAGTCATCGGCCATCAATGGCTCGTAGAAAATGAATCGAATCATATCAGAAGAAACCCCGGCCCCCGTCGGAGGCGAAGGTGTTGGCTCCAATCCCAGGTAGCCTCGACGTGATCCCTACCAGCGAAGGCCTCTACGGTTAATCCCCATGTTGATAACGGTCCGGTTTATCTTTGACAGTCACACACGACCATTACTCACAACATCTTAGAGCCTGACCTTAGTGTGGCCCTGGGTCAACAGCCTCTGAGCTCGACACGCTACAAGCAGCTCCTCGAAACCAAATATCCGTGGCCACTGTTGTCAGTCGTAACGAGACGCTCAAAGCACCATTACTGTTGCTTTTTCCAAGTCCTGTCACCTCGGACGCCAGTGTGCAGCCAGTGCGCAATGGAGACGTCGAGCCAACAAAGGACTCTGTAAAAGTTGGCTTCAAGGTATGTATTCAATCTAACCCTGAAACCATCTGACACCGTCATGGTAGTTTAATGTGAAAGTCGCCAACACCACGTTAATTAATATCACCACCCGAAGCTCTGCCGACTCGGACACCAATGACACCCTTCCTAACGCTGAACCCAACCCCCAAACACCGCTTTCAACAAATATTGTCAATGGAGGAGCGGCTCCTGCTGCCAATGCTACATTCAGATACTCACCGACCAGCAACTCCGAACTGTAGGTGCCCATTCAATGTATATAAATGCTACCTGACCTAGTCTTTCCCAGAAACCTTTTCGGCCAGGAGTACAGAAAAACGCACGAACGCCCCCTCAAGACCGCAGTCAAGGACGCTTTCGATAGCCTCTCACCAGAGGAAAGACAGGTCTGCCTGTCAACGTATCACGATTCCGGTCGTAACTGACATTCCTAATGCTAGGATCTGCGCACCTCGAGGCTTGGAGCAAAGAACGAAGCCAAGAAACGTGGAGGCAAGTAACAGTCACCGGGCATTGGGGATCGGCTGAGATCGGTATAAATTGGAGTGACCCCCCTTAGCCGCAGATATGAGCCCTACAAAGCGCGTTGCAGCAGATCAAATTTCGATTTGCACAGAGGGCAGTTGACAAGCACCGATTCAAATCGGATATAGTCCCGTTTTCGAGGCTCTTCGACGCGTAGGTTTGACCGATGGAAACCAATATTTTGCTGATATGAGCATGAGCTGACTTGAGCCGCTGGGGTTTTCACTGGGACTAAAGTACTGACTGCATGCAAGACTAGTACTTGTTAGTTCTCAGAATATTGAAAAAAAATACTGAAAAGTTACACCATTTGAAGTCACAGTAGTTTTTTTGTCGTCTTCCGCCACAACTCATCCGAATATTCATTCATTGGATTGGATACTGCAGTTCTATCATACATCCGATCTTGAGGAGTCGGGCGGAATGCAGATGCTCGGAGGTGGCGGCATTCCCTAATCGTCCGCCTTGCCCCGTAAACACGTGTGCACGACTGAGCAGAAAAGAATGCAAGCTGGGTGCCTCGATCGTCCCATTATAACTATTAGGCACCTAACCTTCCCGCTTTTACTGGCACTTCTTGATGCGTGATCCACTGACTTGGAAGATGTGGACCTTGCCCTTGATCTACGAATGTCACTCATTTCTTTGCGAGCCACACAGACCGATCTTTTGCTGTATGAGCTGGTGGTCGAGAAGCATATCCAAGCACTGGCCGTCGACATTTAACAAACCCCGTTGAACGAATGTTCAAGTAAACTCAGCACTGGGCAGGCAGCCTAGGATTCAGCTCAGCCACCTAATAGCCGCTCTGAACTTGGGCTTTACTAGAAGCTGTGGCCGTCAACGAAGACAGTTCGCCCTGGCCACACGACGAACATCTGTCAGCTGCCTTCTGCCGCCTTCCTTCCATCGACAAGGCGTATGGGTGGAACTGGCCAGCTTAAATAGCCTCAATGGTCTATCTGTCTCTTACCCCTAGATCCTTCGTCCCAGGATGTTCTTCTTCCGTATCGCTATTTGGTCCTCTCCCGCGGCTCTTTTGGTCTCGGCCATGAACAAAACCTCCAAACGCGGCTTGGCGTTCTCTGCGCCGGACACTCCAGGCGACCTCAGCAATGCCAACCAAACGAAAAGCCAGATAAGCTGGCAGTACGACTGGGGAAACAGTCCGCCCAACTACATGGCTATATCAAAAATAGATTATGTCCCGATGCAATGGGGGTCTGGCAAGATTGAGCAATTTAACGATGCTGTGACAGCACAGGGAGCAAAGACCATCTTAGTGCGTACCGATATCTACTGCTCAGTCTACAGGGGACATGCTAAAGCTGGATCCGGAAGGCATTCAATGAGCCCGACTTTGATAAGGAGTCGAATATTCTGCCTGCGGACGCCGCTAAGCTGTGGAAACAGTATCTCGAACCTATGAAGGCGGAAGGCATCCGTCTTGGTGGACCCGCAGTCACAGGCTCTCCCACTGGGCAACCTTGGTTGGCCCAGTTTTTCCAGGCGTGCACAAACTGTTCGGTCGATTTCATACCTCTTCATTGGTGCGTTATAAGGAGAACATCGTGAAAATATTGCCTGACATTTGATCTAGGTATGGCCAAGGCACTCAAGGCTTCTATGACTACCTCTGGCAAGTCCACAACACGTACCCGAAGCTGCCTATTTGGGTGACAGAATACGCATCGACATCCACCAACGCCACCGGTGAGACCGAACGCCTCATGACTCCCTCGTTCCGCTGCTGAAGTATTTTTTAGAGGTTGCCGATTTCCTGAACGCGACAATAACTTATATGGACACCTTGGACTGGATCGAACGATATGCCTGGTTCGGATATTTCGTGAGTAACTCGCAGCTGCATCCCACAACTATCAAGCTCATCAATAAACAGCGACCACAGGCAAATGCATATTACAGTAAGTCATCGCGGCAGTTTTTGCCTCAAAACACAGTTAATACTGTCTTCAGATCTTTTGGGTGACGATGGTAGCCTCAACAACTTGGGACAAATTTATGTCGGTGCAAAAACTGTACACACCCAAATAGTCAGCAAACCACCCACCAAGACATATCAGACCGTCAACGGCGCAGACAACCCAACTCAGGGCCTTGTCACCACATACGCCTCTGTCTCTAACGGAGCTGTTCATGGACTAGATGTCTTCGGTATGGAGGCAAGAAGACAAGTATTAGGCGTTGCTTTTGCTTTGGTGGGATGCGTTGTTGGGGCTGTGTGGACCATTTGATAGAATCGTATTACGAGCTGCTCTGCATCCACGCTAGTACATCCGAGACGACGATTCTCATTCTCCTGACACTCGTTCCGTGGCCACGCTCACTTCATTTTAGGCTCAGAATAATTAGGAACAATAATACAACTATTGGTAGTAGATACTTTTGATGAAATGTGTTCATACAGGGATAAGCACAGAGATATATCATACTATTTCAGCAGTCGTCGTTTCATCCTTCCCATTGACCGACGGAAATGGGTGGGTATCGTAGGTATATATAGCGATCCTTGGTTGTCGGCCAATCCACATGTCATGAAACAGTAGAGTACTCGAGGCTCGAACTGCTAGACAATCTCCGCAAACACCGTGCACTCGGGCGTACATCATGTGCGTCACAGCAGTCTGAGGGACTTTACCTGGGGACGAAACGGCGTTGAAGAAGCTCGGTGCGAAGTAATACTAGTAGTAGTCATGATATATTATATGACCTCGGGACCCGACGCCGCAACGAACAGGGTGTTAAAAGGCCCACGGGTGACTTTCCCCCAAGACTAAACATATGAGCAAATCGGTAATTCCCTGTGTTGGGCATTCGCTGCAAATAGCGAGCAGGAGCGAGTGCGCTTTCCTGTCGTGGTTGCATAGCGTGTGAGGTATTGCCTCCGGGCCGGCTTGGCTGCTGACTAATCTGCGCTTGACGTGCAACGACCAAACACCTCTTCTGTCGGACAGTCGACTATGAAGGCGATAACCAGTCTGTCTTTACTCGTTTTCGCTCATACTGCGTTAGGACACGGAGACCACTCTGGTCCCGCAGATGGGGAAACAATCAAGCAGTATGCTCAACGACACGTATGTGTCCAATTTCGATTACAGCCAGTTAAATAACGGACCATATTCACGTAGATGTCCTCAGAGCACCACATGTAATATTTGCATTTGCACAGCTGTGTATGCACTGACTCATACTTCTCTGCAACAGTGATTCGTTCGATACTCGGAGCTTCTTTCAACTTCATGACTTGAATCGGTGAGTAGCGTCCAAACGCTCATGTCACGCCAATGAACATCAAGTAGCAATGGATATTGGGAACGAGATGAAATAGAAGCTGTGTATGGAGTTCACCATGTGTATTCCACGAAGCAGTCCAAAGTGCGGTCCAAGTCTCTTGTGCATGTTATCGTATGCCGACCCGAGATGTAGGACGAGACAGCCCATCAACAGAAGGCGGACTTTATCGTCAATACTGTTCTTCGATCTTTGGATCTTGACCACGACGAAAGGGTGTCAATAGACGAGCTTGAAAAGGTTGGCTTGGATGGGCTTCCCAGCTTTGAGAACCTGGGCGCAGAGGGACATCACTATGATATTGAGAGCGGTAAGCGCGTTCTAAAGTATAGATAAAGTGTGGAGGTCTGGTTCTGAAGCATATCCCTGATAGAATTCTTCCTACATCATGAAGGTGATGAACTCGACTTTCATCTTAACTGGATGTAAATCATTGACACCTCGTTACATAGAACAATTCCACTCAACACCAGAAACCCAAACGGACGATGCGTACAACCACCCAGAAGATGTGGAACACTTTGCTCAGCATGAGGCCATCGAACGCGCAGAGGCGGAGAAGGAAGCAAAATTCCAAGGCATCACCGTCGAGGAAGCTCTGAAGTCGCATGAAGAGCATGCCGACCCCCCTCCTCCTCCTCCTGCAGCTGCAGCCAGCACCGACGGTACGGCCACGCCGACTCCGCAAGACGCGCCCCCCGTCCCCATAGCAGCCCACCCACACGATGAACAAGTCCAGGCCATCCCCCCAGTGCAAGAACCCCCCGTGCCAAAAGTCACCCGCACACCGCCACCCGAGAAACAAGACCCTAGCGTCAGGTTCAAGGACGCCTCGCGGGATGCACAGCATAAGGGAGAGTGGGGCACCGGCGAGGACGGGTACAAACCCCCCACGGATCCCAGCGACAGGATGCGCAGGAACATGCCATACAAGGTACATGTTTCCCACTTGAAGTTTTCTGGAGAGCTGAAACGCTAACACGCAGAATCGGATGCAGTACAAGTTCCGCCGCAACTGGGGCGATTTCTAGGTCGGGCTGGGCTCGATGAGTGGAAAGGAGTATCATTATATTAAGCGCATCGCCTGGGTTATCCTTCCTCTCACTTATTGATTTCCGCTCTACGACTATGATACCTCTATCCAGGTTTCTTGTTTTCGATGTGTACCTTGCATATGCATTTGTTTTCGGGCTATCATTTTGTAAGGAGCTTCCACAGACGAAGATGTTTACAGACAAGGGAAAAAAACGAGGTATCAAAGGAACGGGGGAATATCGGTGCACAGAACAAAGCAGACTGTCACCGTCCATCAAACATATCATCCATAATCCCTCTCTCCACCGCCTCCCAATCAACGTTCCCTCCACTAGCATAAACGCTCTCATACGATGTTATGCTCACGTTGGAAAAGAAGGGGACCAGATCACGGATGCTCTCAATTTGCCGCAGCGAGTTCAGCATTGGCCGGCGCAAGGGGCGTTGGTCACCAAACGTCGCCAGAAGGTTTGGCGTCGTGACCCCGTTCGCACCATCCTGTGAGGGGTATAAGCAGGAATGTAAGCAGGCGAAGATCTCTAGACATACCCCGACAGGAAGAGCTCCTGCTATCTCAGCCAGCTGGTCCATCATGGCCTCAGGGAACCAATTGTCAGGGCGGTATATGGCATCAACGGTGTCCGTAATAAAGATACATTGGTGTCTGCAGAACGGGGTCAACACCGGCTTCAGAGAGGTACTGAAGGCTTACATTTGGAATTCTTCAGTCTGCAGGACGAGCAACAGGTCCAAACACTTGCTTGCAGCGAGGATCAATTGTAAGTCCTCAGAGCCATCAGATGGCAGCGCAACCATAGCTTGTTCAAAGATGCGATACTGCAAGGGATGTATGTCAAGGTGTGGGTGTCGCAACTGAGGGAGCTCACCAGTTCAGTCAACAACACAGGCCAAAAGCTCGTCAAATTGTGTGGAGACAGCCGACATAGCAGCACTCGGATGCAAAGGAACACTTCGCACTGCACGATAGGCGCCGTAACGTTTTTGAAAATATCCACAAGCTTTTCTTGAATGGTCGGCAGTTGTGTGAGGAAGTGGTTCTTGTCTCCCGTAAAAAGGACGAATGAGAGTCTCCGAACGTTGAGTGACCTTAGCAGCATCTCGTACTCCCGATTTGTGAAGATGTTAGCAGAAGGAGCTGTCGCTACTTTGCCTGAAAAAAAAATATGTTAATCTGCCTCAGGTCAATGGAGACCGCTGCGAAACCTACCCAAAAGCTCAGGAAACGCTGTCTTATCGGCGTCGAATAATATCTTGACAACGGGTCTCCAGGGCTGTGCTGCGGCCGCATTGCAATTGAACAGCCTGTTATCGTTCAGCAGCTCGGCTACTGGAGTTTTCCAAGCCTTGATAGCAGGTGGTATCTTGGCCATTTCTCGTATGATGGTGAGGACTGTCGGATCCACTTCCATCGGTCTAAGAATGCTGTTACTTAGTCGGCAGACTAGCGTAGGAAAAGGGAACCTACTGCGTTTTACCCCTCATGGCGGGATTCACGATATAGTAAACGATGTTATTGCACGCAGAGAGAACTTTATCATTATCCACCAAGAATTTGCGTATACTGGGGAGCACGGAGGACGCGATGAATCCATTGATCTGAGGGATAACCAAATGAGTGCCAACCCAACATGCTAAACGGCTTCTGACCTACCTGATCGATGAGTTCTGTGGACGCCCCAGGCTTAGGGGTGTCAGGGGGGGCAAAGGATGTACTCGCTTCTAGTTTCTCATCGGTTTTGCCATCTACAGGGGTAATGTTACCGCAGCCGCATTTTTGACCGGGTACAGACTTACCTCGCGGTGCAGGAGAATCTCTGCCGCTCGTAACGAGGGATTCTTTTGTGCTACGGCGGATCCAGGAACCCTGGTCATACGAACGACCCACAAAGATTACGCTGGAATCAAGGAGTTTTCCAAAGTTATCCTAGAGAACGTTATCAGCGCCGCAATGGCTCAATATAGTTTGATTACTAACCTGCAGCTCCTTGCGCACACGACGATCTTCCATGGCAGTAGTCTGAGTAATCTTTTCTGCTAACAGGGTGAGGCAACTGGCCCGATCAGTCAGCATATGTACGTCATATCTGTGCCAGGCCACCTACACGAGCGCCGGGAAGTTTTGCGCTTTGAAATCTCGTGTGCTTCCAACGATTTCTTTAATCAATTGTAGGAAACGACCCCAAACCTGAATGGCTATAGGGCCTTCCAGCCGTCGAAGATATCGTTCGAGGAACTTGAAAAGAACCCCTTCGTTTCTGGAAAAATATCAGTCAAGGAACGCACGTACACGAGATGCACAAACTACTGACAGGTTCGGGTTGATAGCTTGCTTTCTGCTCTTTTCGGACAGCCCAGATATACGACAAGATATGCTTTCGCAAATCATGTGAACTGCATTTTGAGCGCTGGATACCAGCACGTCGATGAGCTCAAATGCCGCATCTGGCAAGATTTTGGAATTCTGGATAGCTGAAGTTACAAGTCCGCGGCCTGGGATTCCAGTGGAAGCGCTCACTGGTAAATCTCGATTCCAACAATCCACAATGGATTCAAAGACCTCGACAGCCTGTACGCGGAACATATGCTCTAGTACGCGACGACATCGTATTCGTGTCCGGGTATAAATGAGCGACAATGACTCGTCTTTGGAGGACCATGTTGTGGGATTGGTCCAGGAGAGTGTCCCCCATATAGAATACAATACACGGATGCCTTCGTCAAGAGACCTGTATGCTGGTGAACGAGCCTAAACATATATCTTAATTGAAGCGTGGCCTGAAAACTGGAGAACGACGTACCGTGAGTTGCTCATCAGGCGCTTGTTGCGTATTTTCTGAGCCAAATACATTAGAGACGTATCCCAACAACCCGCTATTTTCTGTCCCTGGTTTCTCCACTGTCGTCATTTCTTCCTCCATAGCATTGAGTTCTGAAGTGTATGTCAAGCTCAGCAGTATCATTCGTTCCAAGCCGTTGAGAAGCATAATCATCTCGGCGTCGGTAGCGCTGGATAACACGTCCTGGGTGTAATCATGGCCTTTTGAGGAAGCTGCGTGGATATCCTGGAGCGAGAAAAGTAATTGCCGGCATAGAGTATCATTTAGAGGGCCAACAACTGCCTGTAACGCAGGCTGGAATTGAGGCACAGCCATTAATATGAAATCAAGCCAGTGTTGTAAGACGGGTCGATTGGTTCGGACAGCGATGCCGTCGACGAGGGCCTGTATCAGCAGTGAATTGACCGAGTAACTTCGAATTTCTTGTTCTACTTCGTGTCCTGTCGCACTACTTGGTCCGCTAACGTCGTGCCTGCTCATGGCTTGCCGGGAAGCCACATTGTGAGCAGTTGATGCGGATACGAGTGAATGCAAGAGATGCAGAAGCTTATTCTGGATGTCAAGACGCTGCAAATGGACACAGAAGTACAGTTTCCCAACGACAATCGCCTCGATGCTGTCAACGACGGTGTCGATATCTCCTCGAGTCACGACGGCCTGCAGCAAGTCCACAGCCGTTGACTGAATAATAGCATTATTGGGAAGCATGGTAGGACCCCACGACAGATTTGGTTCGGATTGGATAAACCTGAATAAGATTAGGCGAGTCATAACCGGCGGTAAAACGTGACATACCGAAGGACAATCTCAACCAAGGCGTCGAGGTAACTCGCATCCTCGTCGGGAATACCCCCTACAAAGAGTTACGGATATTAGACGAGACAATGGAGGGGCTGACTGATGACTGCTCACCGGCTTCCACTCTTTGAACGAGACCTGTATGGTGGGAACGTCGAATCTGTGTCGATCTTGCCGTCTTGGCAAAACCTTGGCCACCAAAGCGAATAATAGATAATAGCATGTCCAGTAGATGGTTTGTGTACCGCTGGTCGAAGGGGCGCTCGTAGAGGAACATCTGGAGCTCTTTGCCATGGACTTTGGCAGTGGAGGGTATTCGCCGAACAGAAGGATCCAGGAGGTCGTAGAGGATCGGGTCAAGGACACTGAAATCAGTCATTCACTATGAGCATTTTGCGTCATTGGGTGGAGGACCTTTACCGGAGATATGACTTGAGACTACAGCGCATCCAGGTCTCTCCAATACGGCGCAGGCTTGGATCGTCGCTCTTAAGCGTATCGAGCACAATCATCATAGGAACCTTGAAGCGGAAGCCAGGAAGGAGATTATCCTCTGCGGTCGGACCAACTGTGAATATAGCATTTGATTACAAAGAAAAACCACCACCGACCAGACAACCTCCACAGCACACCGAAGGCTTCATACGACTCATGGACGTTGCGTGACTCTGGAGAAGTCATCGTTTGGGCTAATATCGATTCGACGTGTGGATGTTTCGTTGCCGCCTCGAGTGACCAAATGAGATTGACAGTCCGAACGTGATATGCTGCATAACCAGCACGAAGGTAATTGAGCAGTCTGACAACCATCTTGTACATCGTCGGTCGATCATCGATGGAAGGTCGAGGCACTAAGCCGGCGGTCTGGTGCAATGCAATGACCAACGAAACGGTTCGGTCAACCATAGTAAAATTGGCGGACTGAAAGAAATTGTAAGTAGCGAAGGGCATCCCGGATCAGATATACTTACCTCATGCTCTAGTACTTGCAGAACCACCTGGAGCCATTTAGATGGATCCCATGACACCGTAACAGAAGTTCCAAGTCTACCAACAAGTCTATCGATGAGAAGCAGAGTCTGAGAATAGACCTCGCGTAAAATAACAATATCTGCGCATCCAGCAGTTAGAGTTTGGGCACAAATAAGGCTGAGAGTTGCTAAGTTCTCAAAAGCCGATACAAAGGGTACCGCGAACGAGGTAGCAGGTGCTGGAGGTAAAGCAATTGGGTCAATCCCATAAAAACTACAGGCAAAGAGATAGGGTCGCTGTGTAGTCCTTTTGGCTTCGATCGGTCCCGTAAGATCGGGCCTTTGCATTAAAGAGGAGTGAGGTATATGCCGTAACATTTCTTCCTGCAAAAGGAGTGTTTCCCTCAACAGCGGAGAGCATGCCCTGGTGGCATCGGCCTGTACCTGGAGCTAGGAGGAGTTCAGTCGCCAGAAAGAAGATAGAAGACGCGGTCTCGTTACATCTATGATATCTAAAATGGCCGCGAAGATGATGGGCAGGTGTATCGTTTGGATTTCGTCATCTTGAGCGAATGTTTTCAGGATGAATTGGACCATGCTAATCGCCTGGTATAAGGACAAAAATTAGATGTAGATATGGATGATCAAACACCCTGTTGCTAACCTCGAAATGCTTCCCGTCTCCGACGATCTCTGCAAAAATGGCTCTCAACAACTGCTTCCAGAGTATTTGTGGTTCCACAGCTTCGTAGAGGGTGCTCGCCGTCATCGTTACCTGTTAAATCGTCATCCATTGAGACATTACAATATTGGACGATTAGAGGCATACATCTTCACTGCCATCAGCAGGGTTCTCGACAAGATTCTTGATAGCTTTGAACGCATCATAGACAATGATCTGGGAGAGAGGTGCGCCAATCTCCCACTTATCCAGCAAAGATATGAAGATTTTGAACGGCCTAGATTCAGAGTACTCTCCTGAAGGGGAGAACATTTCATTCTGGGAGCAGTATGTCAGTTGCGCCGTCATTAAGTCATCACGAACCAACCTTCAACGTGTCATGCAGGAGGTCTAGAGCATTCGCCTTCAAGTACTCAATCTGATTCTCGCTTTTCTCATCTGTACCGAGAAGCCACGTATATAGACGTCGATTAAGAGACAAGTCGCGTCGCAGGACAACTCCAGTGGCGGCACGCATAAGGATGCCACGATCGTCCGGTTGCGCCTTGCGCACTGCAGCGCTATCCACCCGCATTGATTGGAGTAAAAGGTCGAGAGCTCCTCTCCGCACAAGCAGATTCTCGTCCTCAAGGCCAGCGGCAAACGCGCGAATCATTAAACCTATGTCCTTTCCAACAACTTCCGATATATCTAAATCACAGAGAGCGTTCAATACAGTCCACCAGCTATGACAAAATTCATACCTTCATTCGAGTTCAAACGAGGAAGCCGGCGAGCAAGGAAGTTGAGCGAGGTTCCTCGTGAGGATGGGGTCGTCAGCATAACCAACCAAATGTTCTGGAAAAAGAAGGATGGAGAAACGGTCCCGGATAGACGGTCCAGTAGATTCAGAACCTGGCTTCACACTTACGTTGAGCGTTCCCAGATGAAACGATGATCAACTCACCTTCTCGAAGAATTCACTTGTCTCCTCCTCCAATCCCGGCAACAAAGCGAGAATCATGGCCTTCATTACCGGACGCAAGCCTGATTGTAATGGTAGATAATATGTTTCATATAGAGTCAAAAGCGTTGGCTGGATTGGAGACGGAAGTAGTAAGTGGCTGCTCGGCATTCCGACAGAGATTCGCCATGTACCTTAACAGACGTAGCCGCGTATTCGAAGAAGGGGAAGAGTCCTGGAGACCATACAGCCAACTCGGCCCTGAGCCCTTCGGGCTGGTAACACAGATGTCAGAATGTCGTGCAGCAGTATTAGCGATATGCACTCACCCCGATAACCGATAAGATGTGCAAGTACACATCTAGGGCACGTTGATGAACGCCGGTAGGCAGAGCAGGATTAAGACATTGAGATAGGCGTTTTGCGACGATGAGTTTGCGTGGTATCTCCTTAAATTGCGTGTATGACTGAAACGTCTGGAGACGTATATGTAAACCCATATATTCGCCTGAGAGTAGCAGTCTGAATACCTTCAGGAGCTGCTTTAAGAAGGCGATACAATCTGCCCATTCGTGCACATTGTCGAAGGAATTGAGACATTTCTCCACTTGTTGGGTGAACTTCTTATATTTGGGATCCGAAGCAAACGCCTGCTGGGCCACGGCTAGTAGCCAAAGACCTTTATTACCAATAATTACATGAATGGAATGGACGTAGACAGACCACGTTCGCTGGCTCTCGCCGAAATCCACGCAGAACCCTTCGTGACGCTTGTTCCTGCACCTTCAACAGTTGACACCTTCGGAGAGGTGGCGGACATTGGAGAATGAAGACGTCAAGCAGTCGACCAGCGAATGACCAGTGTTCAGAACGGATCAGGTAGAAACTTGATAGGTTGTCGAGATAAATGGCCAAGACGTTGCTGTCGGCGTTAGCTACTAAACGGCCACGTGATCTCAGGCTGGAATCTGCTGTGGCCACTGGTAGTAGGTACTACTCAGTTACTCAGTACTCGGAAACTAGACTGGCTGGTTGCATAACGATATTCAGATTCCTTCTCGCCGAAAAATTATCCCGCACAGCCATCGCCCTCCCGCAATGCTGTGAATTGGCTAGTGATGGAAAGTTTCTCATAACTTGGACGGACGCAAAACCGTCAGTGGTAATCTTCGGGTAGGCTGAATAGCGAAAGACTTGGGGGATAGGGTGAGATAATTGGACTAATTACAAGCTTACGAGTCGAGTAGGTCACGTAGAGCGCTTCAAAACCTCCTAAAACGAGTTCGTAGGAGCACCTGTGGTTATGGAAGTCGTTGGAAGGTTGCCACTAAGTAGATCAGAGATCTTTCGAAAAGATATGATGTTGCACACCTCGCTCTCTAGCCGCAACGTCCGTGCTCAGCTTGGTTCGCGACTGTATATCGGTCTGACATAATGTCATAGTCAGGTAGATCTGCATTGGAAGGGTAAGTCGAACTGTCAAAGCCATTCGAGTGCACGGTACCCATTATTGATAAAACAGGAATAGGGATACCATCGACCTCATGAAGATAGAGGAGTCTTCGAGCCATTATGATAGAGGGCGTTTCAGGGCCTATAAGAGGACAGCCAAGAATTGTTTGAAATGAACCACCCACCAAGTATATTCATCTGGTTCTATACCATGAAGCTTAGACATGTCCAAAGAGTAGTCAGCCTCGAGACTGACTTCCCAGGTTCTGAGGAGTTGGAAAGGGGGGATATCTGAGGATTGAGTGATCTTGACGTGGCGCCGCTGTACCGTCCATTTCGTCCGGCCGCTAGTACGGCTTTGGGAAGGACCAGCTGTTCAACAAGATGCGAAGGTAGACGAGATGTGCAGTATGCAAGAGGAATTCGTCCCACGTCGTCCCCAAGATCGAAGAAAATGTTCATTGTCTCCGTTGAGACAGAAGCTGACGTTACGCAAGTTGATAAACATGTTCCTTGAGATTAGCGCTGGCATTGGAGAGCACGACCACACGGTTCGTACACAGTAAGGATACCAAAAGTAGGTTCTGGAATGGACATTATCAATAAGTACAGTATGGATAGGTAGAAACAAAATAGCAACTATGAGCCCGGCAGTGCGACCACATCTGAGTCTCCGCCTTCAGAAGGCGGTGCAATGATCGTGCGCATCTTTGTAGGGGGGCGAGTACTCGTTAGAGGTACATCAGGGATCGACGACCCAGAGCGTGAAGGAGCAGCTGAAGCCGCTAGCGACGACATTGCCTTGGCCTTTCCCTTCGAACCTTTTCCCATGAGTGGTGCAGAGATCGAAACGCCCGTCAAGCGAGGGATGGCGACGCCAGATACCCTCTCTTCTCCGTTCTTGGGCTGGTTGGCAGCATATTCCGATTCCTTTCCGCCTACCCATGATCGCGCGAACCATCTCCCGCCAGCAATACCGCGAATCTCGCGCTGCGCTACTCGCCAGTGTCGTACCTTCTTCCCGCTCTTGTCTAGAGGAAGGACGGGAGCAAAACCAGTGGTGATCTTCGGGGGAGGTTGAACAGGGAAGGGTTTGGTTGGAAGAGGATATTGCGGCAGGGGGATATTCTCGAGATTCGTTTCCTCTGTCAAAGGGCCAGAGGCCAAGGAGCTACCGGGCTCGTGCTCAGGCTCAGGAGTGTTTGCTTCATATTGCGCCGTGACAGGTGAAGAGGCTGCTGTGCCAGCGTAACCTATTAGATATGTCATGAGCCCCGTCTGCGTGGGTATAAATCGAGGGCCGCGACCTACTTTCGCTAATTAGTCCTGTATCATCAGCAAGATGAGGCAACGCAGTCTTGAGCCTACGTTCGTAAATTAGGTTGAGCAGGAACAACGCAGTTGGGAGAATCGTACTTCGTTGGCAGCTTTTTGACTCGCGATGCAGTAGGCCTCTTTGGTGTTTCCAATTTCGACAAATCACCGCCGACCGGAGCACTGAGACTGATGTGCCTCGTATCAGCCTGCCCAGCATCGTCGAGATGTTCTGACGGCGTAGCCTCAAACCATGTCATCGTCGGCGCAAGGTCAGAATGGCTTGGCATGGCCTTTTCTTGTGCTTTTCTCTCGTCCTCCGGTATTCGTTTCTCGCTCTTCCGGGGTTTACGCTTACCGGAAGTTTTCCGCTTGGATGGTTCTCCAGACCGGCCAGGATGAGGAAGCGCTGCAACAGGCACTGGTTTCATCAACTCGTCGTCGTCGTCAATAAGCTGGTCCTCCTCCTCTTCGACTTCATCGTACTCTTCGTCTGTGTTTATTTCCTTTCGACGCGGTCGAGGCCAGACAGGAGGGAGTTTCTGGGATGTTTTAGTTCGACGCCCGCTGGTGGAGGCTTTGGGCCGGGGTGGAGGAGACTCCTCATCTCGAAGAGTGGATATTTGGGGTGCATCCATATCTACGTCCTGATCCATCTCGTAAGGGTCGGAGAATCGGCCTTGGGCTGTTGTTGGTTCGTAGGAGACCCAGGGAGAGGCGCGAAACATTGATATTGCCTGGGACTTGTTTGCTTGTATTTCATGGCTGATGACAGGGTACGGATTGACGCCTGGCATTTCGAACAAGTATGTAGTGGGTTGACAGACAACTGCGGTATTACTTGGGGCTCGCTAAATAGTGTCTGTATATACGGCATTGACAGTCACCCCAAATGATCTAGGCAAATTCCAATTCTTCCCAAAGCGTCACTTCACCGCTTGCGACTGATTCTCATATCCAGACCATTTCCCTAATTTGTCATCAACATCCAACATACGTGTTCCATAGAACATATGGGCAGTAGGCTTCAGCGCGTCCAAATCCTTAAGCTTCCCATCATCGCCTCGTTCCAGTTGCGCCCCCCAGATACTCCACTTGTTCGCTTTGGAATTTCTCGAAGCGACACAGGCTCCGCAATCCTTGCACCTGTACCGTGTCTTCCAGGGCTTTCCTGGGGGTGTGAAAGAGTCTAGGACATTTCTGTCCGGTTGTTTGTGAGTCCAGGTAAGAGCTGATGCAGGGAAGTGAACGGTGTGAACAAATGGGCACCCTACCGAAATGGCTCGTGAATGCGAATTCGTTATGATTAGATCTACACACCCGTTAGCCTTTGGCATATTGTACAATGGCAGTATGCGCTCAGAAGAGGATTACCGGTGACTTCGTATGACACTGAGCCACAGTAACAACCCCCTTTGTGTGGCACTGACATAGATGATGATGGTCTCTATCGGCTTGCTTTGAAAAACGTAAGCAACGGCTAACCAAAAATATGTCTGCCTCAAATTAGCCTCCAATGTGAATTTCCTTAGCACCCAGCGCAACAGCTCCTCATTGCCTCTTCGCAAAGGTTGTCAAACTCGTCCGTGTCTACACGTTGCATTAGTACATATGTTCGAAGAGCGAGACAGAACCTTACCGAATGGCACGAACCGCTCGTGCTCCTCAAGCCACCTCGTGGTTTCTGTCTGAATGGTTGTAGGGAAGGATTCAGGGAAGTCAGGGACTCAGGGAGATCAATTAGAAGTATAAACCAGAAACTCTTCGTTACGTCAAAGGTACTCTTCCTCGAGTCGTTTGTGTTGTTCAGGGGTTAGATCAGTATTTGTGGTGTCGCTTGTCTCGGTTTGCAGAGTATCAGAAGACCCATGCTGAGAATACGACGAGGACGGTTCAGGAGGAGATGAGATTGATGAGGGCGAGGAAGGCGAGGAAGGTAGCGATGACGAGGACGCCGAGCTCATTGTAGGGAAATCCAAGACAAATCGTCGAGCCCACTATCCGAGTCACTTTAATGCCCTCGTTCAGTTTCAGATGTGGAAGCTAAAAAGATCTTTGGAATGAAGTGGAAAACAAGCGATAGGTATATCACAGACGCTCGCTCGGATTTCGAGCCATTTTCACCACTCGGTGAGGGCCGAAGAAAGCTTTCACTGAGGTTACGTGACAGTAAGCGGCGCACCTAGCATGTCTGTTCGCATAAGGAACAAATCTTGGCCGCTTGCTGGAGCTTCGACCAACTTCGACAACGCTCCCACTGTTCGTAAATAAGGCGCACCACGACATTCACTGGCAGTTATTACAACCTCTCCGAATGATTCTCGAACCCAGCCCACTTCCCCAACCCATCGTTGACATCTAGCATGCGCGTGCCATAGAAGATGTGGGCAGTTGGCTTCACCACGTCCCAGTGCTTGATCTTCCCCTGCGCATCTCGCTCGAGGTGCGTACTCCAGACAACGCATGCCTTTCCCTCGGGATCCTGGTAAGCAACGTCGGATCCGCACTCCTTGCACTTCAGATTATCCTCCTTGGGAAAGGTAACAAGGGCGGCATCGTGCGGTTCAGCGTGGGTCCACCGAAATGCCGAGGCACGGAAGTGCATACTGTGAACAAATGGGCAGGCTGTTTAGAACAAAGGTGAGTCTTTAGGACGGGTAAACGATAACGATAAACGTACAGAATCGCCTCTGGCACAATGTACAGTGGCAATATATGCTTAAGAATGGTTTGCCAGTAACCTCATACGACACTGCGCCGCAGAAACAACTCCCTTTGTGTACAGTCTCTGTCATGGTGGAAGTTGAAAGCAAGGATTTGAGTCATGCTCCAACTCCGCGCTATCAACCAGAAATTCACGAGACTCAGGGACACTGTCGTGCCTGACGTAGAATGAATGGCAGCCGTAGAGAATGTGGGTGGCTACTGGAATAGACAAAGATTAATAATTCGACGCACCTCAGATGTCGGTCTGTACTGAGGAACAAATCTCAAAAGCAATCTTCAAGACGACCCCATGTCCGAGTCGGGAAGATAAGCCAGGCGAAGGCATAACGCGTACCAAGATATCCATTGGCATTGGTTACATTCTCTCTGACTGATTCTCGTATCCAGCCCACTCGCTTAGCTGAACGTTAACATCCAGGATGCGCGTGTCGTAGTAAATATGTGCTGCGGGCTTCGCCGTGTCCCAGTCTTTGGTCATCCCTGCACATCTCGCTCGAGCTGCGCACCCCAGACACACCCGCCTTGTAAAAGCTCGAAGGGGACGGCGGCTACCCACTTCTTACACCTCTACCGTGTGCCTTGCATTATGAAGGCAACGAGGGTGGCATCGCGGGGTTGCGCGTGAGTCCATTTAAATGCTCAGGCGATGAACGATAATGAGCCAATTTAACGATAGAAATAAGCGACGTACAAAATTGGCTCCAAAACAACGTATAGTGGCGATACACGCTGAGGACTGGATTGCCAGTGACCTCGTACGAAACTGTGCCGAAGCAGCCATCGTTGCGGATGATTTCTATCATACTTGAGTATGTCGCTCCAGTAGTTCAAATGCGGAAAATTGTCGGGCCTGTAGGCTAGCTAAGAGTCTTTCATCATCTCTCGTGCAGTCTCAGGCCAAGTAAAACGAGCAAACCAGATATATGAGTGGATAGCAAAAGCCATATCGGTTGAAGACATGTCACGGTTTCTATGGCTCGTTACGTAATCGCCTGCCGAAATTCCCCGCTGTCCATTACTCCGATTTTCCCAACTCGCTCTTTCAAAAGTACAGGTGCGCCGTCCAGTCTGAAATTATTTGAGTTCGCTCGATGCTGACACAGTTTCTATTTAGTGCTCATTTCCGAGGACATTTTGCCTCTGGCCATCTGTGAACGGGCAGGCAACAACTATGGGTTCGCCAACTGTCAACGTATGTCTCTGTTCTCGTCTGCACAGGTATGAAGCTCTAACGCGACGGATGGTATTATAGGTCGTCCGGTACACGGCGCTCTCCACCGGTGTCATCTTCGGCTTCTTCCACCGCCGCACACTACAGGCGAAGCACGAGCATGAAAAAGTAGAGCACGCCGTACACAACAGGCGGCACTTGATTGAGCAGGCGAAGGAGGCATGGAAAAGAAAGCACGAGGCAAAGAGCTCCGATAGTGCGTATCCGGCGGAGATACCTTGTCGCCCTCCAGTTTTACCAATACTGACCTGGTTGTTCACAGTTATTACCGACCCGGAAGACCCTCGATTCGACCTAGAGAAACTCCTACTGACATTCGATAAGGTGGCCTCATAGTAGACCTGTGTCCCTCCCGGTAGCATGTGTATAGACTCTCACCATTCATGGTTATTCCGTGGTGCCCCGCGTATTCACTCTTGCTATGCTGTGCTAGACACCTAATTAGAAGATGGTCTCAAACTCTTGCATGCATATAATTCAAAGCAGTCCGTAGTGCTACTTCCATGAGCGATGGACAATTTTTGACAATTTCAGCTCAACCGTGAGAATCGGCGCGTCGCGTCAATTTCATCTCTCCTTCCTCCATCCCTCATCCTGTTGCCCGCTGGTCTCAAAATTCCTTGAAACCATCCTTGTGTTTGTCACTGAACTTATATCCTTGAAGCTAAGACATCTGGAAAGAGAATCATGCGGCCCCACGTGGAGGAGGTGGAGGATGATCTTGCAGCAGAGGAAGAGAACAAACTCATCAACGAGGTCGGTCAACGCGTTTGATACCTGTATTCTGTTGCATAACCATATTTTATCAATCTGAATGTATGCAGGAATACAAAACCTGGTGAGCCAACTGTTGTATGTGGTCCATCGCGCAGGAGCTGATTTCAGTGGCGTCATTCCAAAGGAAGAAAAACGCACCATATCTTTACGACGTTATCATCACCCACGCCCTCGACTGGCCCAGTCTAACATGCCAATGGTTCCCAGACAAAGAATCGTACGCCTCCCTCCCTGCCTCTGATAACCCTTCCACTCACCCCCAAGATCTAGACCGGCAAACAAGCCCTACACAACTCATCGCCTCCTCCTCGGCACACACACCTCAGGCCAAGCCCAAGACTACCTCCAAATCGCGACTGTGCACATCCCAAAACGCGACAGCCCCGCGTCCGGCGCGGACAAGCTCGACACAAGCGACTATGACGACGAACGCGGCGAGCTCGGTGGGCACACCATCCCCCCTGCACCCCGCATCCAGATCATCCAGAAGATCAACCATGCCGGCGAGGTTAACAGGGCAAGGTACATGCCGCAGAACCCGGACCTCATCGCAACGAAGGCTGTCACTGGGGAGGTGCTGATTTTTGACCGCACAAAGCACTCGAGTGAGCCGGAGAGGGGAGGGCTGTGTAAACCTGATATCAGGTTGGTTGGGCAGAACAGGGAGGGGTGAGTTTTTATTTACTTTCTGCGTTGATCGGTCGATGTTGATTCGTTGGATTGCAGCTTTGGGCTAGCTTGGAATCCTGTCAAAGCCGGGCATGTTCTGGGCGCGTCTGAGGATATGACTGTTTGTCATTGGTGGGTACAATCTTTCGCTCATACGGACTTTGAGCTGAAAATATAGACCAGGGATATCAACTCGTATACCAAGGCGAATACTACCATCGAGCCCACTACTGTATTCAGAGGCCACACATCCGTCGTTGGTGTATGTGTAGTTCAATCATTTAGAAGTATTGCGGTGCTCAACGATGCGATATCTAGGATGTAGACTGGCATGCCACGGACGAGAACGTCTTTGCCAGCGTCAGTGACGACAAAATGTTGATGATGTACGTTCCTTCACCATCCATCCGTTACTCAAACAACTCATCCGCATGGTACTCAGTTGGGACAAGAGAACACCGTCCGAATCCAAAATCAGAATTCAAGCGCACGACCAAGAAATTCTAGCTGTCGCATTTAGTCCTGCAGCAGAACACTTGCTTGTCACAGGCAGTGCGGACAAGGTTTGCTGCCGTATTACATATCACTCAACATGTAATTGTTACTTACTGCCTACAGACGTCTGTTCTCCACGACATGCGAACACCCGGCAGGAAACTGCACGTATTCGAATCGCACACCGATGAAGTCCTTCATGTCGCATGGTCACCACACAGTCCCAGCATATTCGCCTCTGCGTCCAGCGATCGCCGGATTAACATCTGGGACTTGTCGCTCATTGGCCAGGAGCAGACGCCCGATGACCAGGAGGACGGGCCGCCTGAATTGCTCTTTATCCATGGCGGTATGTGCCCGTTGACGATGAGGCTGTTCGCATTTCTGATTACTGACGTCGCGACGCGCACATTACAGGCCACACGGCGCGCCCGACTGATTTCTCATGGGCGCCAGGCGAGGCGGAGAACTGGACCATCACAAGTGCGTCGGAGGACAACGTTGTGATGGTCTGGCAGCCGACGATGCGAGTCTGGGCTGGCGACGAAGTCAAGGTGGACGAGAAGGAGCTGGAGCCTGAAGCCATGGAGGGCGTAGAGGCCATTGCTGTCGGTGTCTCGGACAAGGAAAAGTCGAAGGGCAGCAGCGGAGCCAGCTTGAGGAGCCAGAGCATGGATGTCAGCGCTACGTCCGGGGATGACTAACCGGTGTCTTATCTGTCTGTTTTCTTGAAACAGTGCTAGTGGGGATTCCTTGGGACAGGTCTACGGAGGTATGATAAATATATACGAGCAGATGATGATGTACAAGTGTTCCAAAGCCCCTTTTGCCTACAACCAGAATGCAGCCCTGCGAGGTCTCCTTATAGGAAGATGATTCGGACGAGCTCAAACAGCACTATCAGGTATGCATTAGATCAAGGCTTTCTGAACCTATGTCAGAGCTCAGAGAACGCACCTCCTCCAACGACGATGAATACAACGAGCCCCAATGCCCAAATATTGAGGGGGCTCCTTTTTGCAAGCCGTTCTTGCCGCGACGGGTGTGTCGGTTTTTTACCCTCACGGGCATCTTTCGCGAATTTCGCGTTCCTCTGACGCATCTCAAATTCTGTGGGCTGGCAAGACATCGCGCTTGTTAGCAATCATTATAAAACTGCAAGACGGATCACAGCTCACCATTTTGGATAAGTTAACAGTCAAGGAGTGCGGAGGGTTAAGGAGGTCAATGTACAAAAAGAACGAGCTGTGGGTAGGGTGAACGTGGCACCTAAATTACCGCGCGACTGCACGTCACGAATCACCGATCTCCTAAGTTGTCCGTGCTTGGCAAGGCACTAGCATGCAAACAACCGATCACAAGGGTTTCCAAACTTGCCAGGCACTAAACCGAGATGGGCAAAGGCAAAAATCTCAAGGCGGCGCTGCAGTCCCAACAATCGCGTCTCAAGGCGAAGCAGAAGCTCTCACACGCTGCACAGGTCGCGGAGCAGCGGACACAGAAAAACGCGAAACAGCAATATTCCAAGGGAAATGTATCGTCGAGTAAAGGGAAAGGAAAAGCAGTCCCTGCACCACCACCGCGGCGGATGACAATCCCCTTCCGGCCCACTGACAAGATTCTTCTGGTCGGTGAGGGGAACTTCTCCTTCGCACGCGCGCTAGTCTGCAATCCTCCGCCGGGGCTGCAGGATATACCGCCCAGAAATGTAACGGCGACGGCTTATGATACGGAAGATGAGTGCTACAAGAAGTATACAGATGCGCGGGACATTGTGGCAGACCTGCGTGAAAGGGCGGTGGAGATCCACTTTGGCGTTGATGCGACGCGGCTGGAGAGGACGGCTTCGCTAAAGGGACGGAGATGGGATCGTGTTGTATGGAATTTTCCACATGCTGGTTCGTCGGCTTGATACAGTCTTCTACTCCAGACCTACACAACAGTTTGTTTGTTTTTTCAGGAAAAGGGATAACCGACCAGGATAGGAACATCTTATCCAACCAAGTCTTGATTCTTGGTTTCTTGCGGTCCGTATCCAAGATCCTGTCATTAGGTCCGGTCCCCTCCTTCACGACTCCACGAAAACAGAAAAAGAGTGAAGATGATGACGAAGAGGAAGAGGAACCTATGCCATTCGAGCCTGAAGAGGAGGATTTGGAATTTACTATTCCCGAAGAGGTCGTCGAGACGCGAGGGACAGCTCTCATAACATTGAGAAATGTGGTGCCGTATACATTATGGTTCGTCGCCTTTTCAAATCTGTCGCGATGTCATGACACTAAAGATGTCCATCAGGGACGTGCCACGTCTTGCCAAAAAACCGCCGTTACCAACGTCAGGAAGTACATCGCCAAACCCATGCTACACACTCTTGCGATCCTTTAGATTCGACCGAGGTGCGTATAAGGATTACGAACACCGCATGACCAAAGGCACGCGTGCTCAAGGGACAGGGAAAACGGGAGAGGGAGGTGAAGATCGGACATGGGAATTTTGTTTACAAGATGTGGAGTCCGAGGAATGAGTTTCTTGTTGTATTTTCCGGAATCCTCGAGATGGGGTGTTGCATCCCTGCAAAACAATTATAATCCATTAATCCCGTATCTACGGTGGTGGTGCACTGTCTGTACTCGACGGCGAAGCATCTTCCTCCAGCCCCTTCTTCAACCCCTCCAAAGTCCGCGCCAACATCCCACCACCCGCTTGGCTCAAAACTCCCGCCAACTGCATCCCCGGCGCGCTTAGCAGCCCCACAATCTGTGCCCGCAGCGTATCGAGCGTCGGAAGCTTGGACACATCCTTCACACCCTCCGGGAGGAATACCCGACCGTCAATGAGCGCCCCGACCAATTTCAACTCGGGGTGTAGCACCTGCCGCACGCGCTTCATCCTCCGCCCAGGTGTCGCAGGGTCCGCGTTTTTCTCTTCCGCTGCCTTCTTTATCTCTTCCGCGGTCTTCGGCGGCCGTTGGGGCACGCCACGCTCGAGGGACCGTAGGATGGCATTCAGCTGCGGTGGGTCGAAGGAGGGCAGGGCGAGGACAGCAAAGTTGCCCGTCGTCTCGCCGATCATCGTGTCAGCCTCCTCGAGCTTGACGCCGGGAAAGTCGCGCAGGGCAGCGCCGAAGATGCTTGTCCGGATCACGGTAAGTGTCGGTTGCGGCTGGGGCGTCGCGGGGAGACCGGCGGACGCAAGGGATGGAGTGGTCCGGTTGGAGGCGACGACAATGTCGCGGCGTAGTTTTATGAGGCGTGTAGCGGAAAATTCGGCGTGGTGGAGAAAGATGAGGGGTCCGGCGGTGCTGCCATTTAGAATTTTCGTGTACCAGTTGTACTGGAACGCTTTTTTGTCCTTGAAGACGCGTGGCAATCTTTTGCCCGGGAGAGGTTTGGCAGGCTTTACGGAGATTGCATAGCTGCGGGAGGTCGATGGCAGATGGGGTTTCGGCGCTGCCAGCCACGACGAGCAGCGGCTTGTACACACCGCGAACATCGAGTGCAATGATGGACAGCCTTGCCAAGCGGAATTCGGAATGCAATATTTCCGTGACGCGTCACGATGCTGTCACACCCGTTCTCCAGCTTCCTGCGTTCAACCTTCGCAGCAGTCAACACCCATTACACCATGTAAGGCGCGCTTTCTGCGTATAAAATGAATTGAGCTAACGCTATGTGTCGACAGGGATGACGACGACGATTTTTTGTATGGAAGCGCGCCGCCGCCAGAGCCTAAACATGGTAAGAGCCAACCGAGGACGTTCTCTTGTTACTGGGGAGGAGGGCTCGTTGTTATTATCACCATAAACCCTTCAATGACATCGTTTTGACGCCCTCTCTTTGTTTCTGCGTGATACATTAGTTCCTCAACCGTGAGTTGTCAGTCACCCTCTTCATGGAATATTGAACCCACACAGCACTTAGGGTTCCGTTCGAGAAGACAACGCCAGCGGCAAATGGAATCCTCGCCAGTCTGGAATTTACTGTCGAAAACGACAATGACATTTTCGGTGGTCAAGATACCCGCTACGTTCCAGAAGCACCCGTGAATGGGGATGCACGAGACCAGGAGGAGGAAGAGGAGGAAGAGGAAGAAGTTGAGCTTGGAGACGAGAGCGACGAGGATGTAAGCAATCAAGCCCAGTGACGCACGATGCTGTCTAACTCTCCTGTGCAATGAGGTTGAAATTATTCTGGAAGCGGCGCCGCGATCCCTTGACTTTCGGTGAGGTATTTTACACAGTCTATACACTCATAAGGCTGAACTTCCCTCAGACAAGCACCCAGCGTTCGAACACCTGCAGGACGAACGCCGAGTGGAACTATCCCCACGCAGTCTAGAGGTCCGTACGTTTCAACTCACGCATTTTACTCGGCTGAAGTACGCCCTCTAGTTCCGCAACCATCATTAACAACAGAATACACACCTACCCCCAGAGGTGGACCCCCCGAGGCCGCAGCCCAATTCTCAGTCCAAGCCCAGCCCACAACCCCTTCATTTGCCGGTCCTCCGTCCATGCAAACACAGCCCACACCACAAGCGCCCCCGCAGCCCTCAGAAACCGAGCCCGCACCCAAAGACGACAGTGGCGTCGACCCCTCGACCCTCCCTCCAGTAACCGCCCCACCATCGCACCCCACTATCGACCCAACGGCGACCGGTGTCCTCGATGGCCGTTCCATCCTCGACGCGGATCTGGGCGCCATGGTGGAGAAGCCCTGGCGGCGGCCGGGGGCAGATATCAGCGATTGGTTCAACTATGGGTTCGACGAGATCTCGTGGGAGGCGTATTGCTACCGTCGCCGCGAGCTGGGCGAGCTTGCCAATGTGCTGAAGACCAACGTCATTGTGCGTCCTTTCCTTTTTTGCTCGTGGTATCTGCGCTGATAGGTATCGATCTTGGCATGTAGAACTTTGCTGGCATGCCGGAAGACCAGCTGACCGCGCTCCCGCCTGAGGTGCGCCAGATGGTCATGACGGGGACGACTGCGATGATGAACGGTGCTGCGAATCCAGGCATGATGGGCGGGGGCGTCATGATGGACATGTCGGGCATGATGGGGATGGGAATGGGAATGGACATGGGGATGGGCGGGCAGATGATGCAGATGCAGGACGGCGGGCAGATGCAGCAGGGTGGCGTAAACAACGGGACGCCTGAGCAGGTGGGGGGCAACGTCGGGATGATGCAGGATGGGTTCAGCGGGCAGGGACAGGGGGATATGATGAATATGGGCATGGGAAGCGAGTATGGAATGCAGGTATGTGTGGTTTCTGCTTTTATTATAGTGCATGCAGTTAACGGCGGTCTTTTTGGATGAAGCAACAAAATCCTATGGGGCAACAGATGTACCAAGGAATGGAAGGCCCACAACAGATCGCGACGCCCGTTCCCGTGCCCGGACGCGGCGCGGCACCCGCAGCGTACCGTGGTCGCGCCCTGAACCGCGGACGGGGCTTCGCAGGGCGGGGTCGTGGGCGGGGAGGATTCGGCGGCGATGGTGGTACGTTTAATTACTTGACTGCATATCCGATGTTTTGGTGACGTGTGGGGGTGGTATTCTACTCTCCGTTGTTTTTGTGCTGTGCTTTTTGCGCGTAGTACCTCCACCAGTGCCTGTGCGTCCTGCATCCCCGCTCCCACCAGGGGTGCCTACGGGGCCGCGGAACCAGAATAAGTATAAGGACCGCGACGGGAACGCGCCTGCTGTTGATGGCCTGGACTATGGGGGAACCAATAAGGATATTGGGAGGACGCCGAGTGGGGAGCCTGAGGATAGGAGCATGAGCCGGCAAGTCTTTTGTCCTTTGAAGATTTCCGCAATCTGAGATGTGGACCTACAGGAAACGAAGGAGCTCTCCTGGGCTGGATGACGCCCGTGGCTCTAAACGGCGTTGAGTACGCGTTAGGGAGGCTTTTATCCATTTTTTTAGTCATGTACAGTTCTTAATCCTAGCTCTGATGTATCTAGTATATCCTCCGCTTTTCAAGACGAACGAGCGGATGCTCAGGTGATGATTGCGATGCATAAAGTACAAAAAATAAGATACTGAGCCCTCAAAGCAAGAAAAAAGTACTAAGTGTCGTATAAGTATCACGCAGCTCGAGCTCCCGCTCTACCACCACCAGCTCTTCGCTTTCCACCACGCCCTGACCGTTTGGCATTCCGCTTGTTCCGGCAAGTATCACAAAACCATCGACCTTCGGGAGGCACGGCGAGATTTATACATGTCAAGTGGAACTGTAAAAAAGCCGACATTAAACAAAGCGGGCAAGCCGTAATCCACAGGAGACATACCCATTCTCTCTCGCACGTCGAATCATCACATGCAATCATCTCTCCATAACTGATGCTGTTGCAAATACAATATGTCCTGTCGTCGCCATCGCCCTCGCCATCGCCCCCATCTGCCGGTTCTGGCGGTATGCCAGGCCCGATGACGGTATTGACCGGGATGATAGGCATTACAGTGTGGCCCCGCGACACGGGCATGCCTGGACCCTCCAGATGTTGTGCGAGTGGCGGATTCCAGTCTGCAGCGCCGACGATCGACTGGGGTAGGACGTGCAGATCATAAGGTGATGGAAGATGGGTTCCGTTGCCGTTCTGATATGGGAGCGGGAGAGATGGGTGCAGAGATGGCGGGGGGACATTGAACGCGTCGCGACGGGAGCTGCTGGAACCATTTGTATGGGGGTAGGCAATGCCGTTCTGTTCGTGGGGGTTGTATTGGTCGTTCATGTGTGGCGTGGCACTGCGGTGATTGTGTTGTGCGGAGGGGCGGGCGCGCTTGTTCGTTGAGCCGGAGGCGGATCCGGTGCCCCGAGAGGCAGTGTTGGTTATTCCGCGGGATGCACCGACACCGTTGGGTTGGGGGAGGATATGGGATGTCACGGAAACCACTGATTCGGACGGTGAGCCGGGTCGGTCGGTTCTGGTGATGCTGGGTCAGGATGTGGTGAATCAAGGAATGTAGATGAACACACTTTTTAGCTCTGGCACGAGAGCGGGGATTTGCATCTGATGTCTTGTCCTTCCGGGGTGATCGCATGATGTCGAGGTCGTCGTCCCTCTGCACCCTCTGCCTCTTCTTTGCAGGAGAGGGATCGAGCGCACTAACCAACAGGGAACCATAACCGCCCCTTCTCCTCCTGCCTGTTTCGAGTGATACAGAGGGCATAAACGACCTGGCCGCCACATGGGGGTACGTGGTCTTCCTGTTGAGCGTCGATGCGTCGAACCCAGGCAGGTTCTCTGCCAGAGTTCTAAGATGGCCCATGTTGTGCTTCAGGTTGTCGGCGGCCTGGCAAGCAACGCGAATCTTGTCTTCCCCACCGAGCTTGAGCCGGGCAGCCTCCTCCGCGATCTCCGTCAGGAGCCACAGGCGCTCTTCCTTCGGGGAGGTGCCCTGCTCGATCATGAGTGTGAGGGCGTGGATCTTGGTGGTGATGGAGGCCATGGAGGACGAGAGGACAGCATCGAGCTCGCGGAGGTCGGCGAAGTTGCGTGAAAGGTCGAGGGGCAACGAGTCGAGGGTGTGTGTGTACTCGGACAGGAGGGAGAGGGAGTAGGCGGTAGTGGGGTCAGTTAAAACAGCGGAGGAGGACGCTCGAGCTGGCGCCATGCCTAAGCTCGTCGCTGGGATCGGAGAGCGTAGTGTTGTGGTCAGTGACCAACGTTATTTAAAGCCTGAACGGGCCATTTCGAAGATTTTGGTGCCGAAAGCAAAACCATCGGGGATATCCAATTTTACTCACGCTCGTGCCGTGCTCGATCATTTCAAGTGCAAGAATTTGGTGGTATTCCCAAATGGATAGATAGTATAGTATACAATGAGAGCAGAATAAAGGATACAAATATCTATGATATAATAAGGTAATGATGTATATGCGGCGGTGGATGTGTGGATGAGATGCAATGGCAGATGTGGTCAACACAGCTTGGGTGATCGGTTTCGCGTGGGTGATTCGTCATGATCATTTCCTTCTCTACATCTTCGTCTTCTCCCCTGGATATCCAACGAAGAGATACGGAATCCCTCGAAACGGGTGGGTGCGAGTGAGCGAGCGTGATATGTCGTGAAGTCATAGGTTTTAGGAACTTGGAAGGACTGGCTGCGATAGTCATTCTATGCAGTGCCGAAGAGTGTGTGGGCTTTCACTTCCGTGTCATGAACTTTTTGAGGCCGCTCGAGCTCTGGGTCTGGGAGTTTCCGCGTGGTTGTTGGGAGTTAGACGTAGATGTGGCAAACGCAGCGTACATGGCATGCGAGTCGCGCGGCGACTGATGTAATGACGCGAAGGCATTGGGTGACGTGGTGCCGGTGGGGAAGAAGCCGTAGGTGGGCGAGGCGGGGACGGCGTAGGGGTATGACGACATTGCGATGGTTGTATGGTTTTGGGCGGGTCTTGCGGTGTGAATTAATGAGCTTGAATGGAGTAGAAGGTTTGCAGAGGAAATGCGTTGAAAATAAAAAGTGAAATGGAAGGAAAATGCGACGAGGAGAAGAGGAAGAAAAAAGATATGAGAATTAGTGGAAGGAACGGGAATAGAAATGGGCGTGATGCGGGGGGATGGCCGTGTTATATAGGCGAGTGCACTGGATAATAAGCGCAGGACAATAGGCGGATGTACGTCGGGGGCGCTTCCGAGCTATTGTTATCGAGATTTGGAAGCCTGGTGGAGTGTGTGAAGAAGCTTGAAGTTGAACGAAGTCAGATGGTTTGAGGACTGGTCGAGGACTGTATCTATTCAGAGACGATAGACGATGCCTTCCCCATGGCGAGCACTCCAGATTATATATGTAGAGCGCGAAATAGTGTACCTGGAGTACAAGACCACTGAGTCCCAGTATGGACGTTCCTTTGTCCAGATTTGGAAGTGACGCGCCTCGTGCTCTGTCGTCGATGCAGGCATTGCTGTTTTCGGATGAAGGCAGAGGTTAATAAATCAAACGGTTTACATAGAAGATGAAAATGTCGATAGAGTCTTTGTATTTTGTAGAGGAAAGATACCACGTTTTCTTGAAAATTTCGACCCGCAAGCCCCTCGAGTCAGTTATTACAAGCGCTCGACCAAGACTAGCACGTAAAATACCAAGTCTTGGTGGAATAGTTGGGCCCGAGTCGACGAAAGGAGCCTCAATGGGCTCGCTCGAGAATTCGGAGTCTATGGTGGAAGATGGTTTTTTGGTAACAAGGCATTGATCAGCTGCTAGGAGGAGATCAAGGGTTGTTTGGGGATGTTGGCCAACAGCTTCACTCACATAGCAATTTCTTCCATTTCAACAACTACCAGTGGCACCACTGCTTTACAAGACAAGCTAGACCCGGTTTAGAACCCTACAAGTGACTGTAGCTGCAGAGGTTACGACTCATGACAACCGTGTTTTTTTTTGGCGATTTTCGATTTCTCGACTCAAACCATTGAGTCTAACTTTTCAATACGTCTGAGTTGCGGGGAGCACAGGGCTATTTTCTATGGACGCTTGGGACGGTTTCCCGATTCATCTGGAGTGTACATCTACTATCATATGATTACAGAAAAGCATTCCAAGGACCAGTCTTACAAAATGTACTGTACGAGAGAAAATTGTCGAAAACATCAGAGCCGAGCAAGTTACATACCATACAACCTGTCAACATAGATTTATAGTCATCTCGAGATAGACCCGGATTGCAAATAGTAGTCTTTCCACTGTGGCGATGTATGCTTCGAACATCAGAACCTTCTCTGATTTCGCTGGAGCTATGAGTTGCCGAGTCGGAGCTTCAGTGTCGGTATTGGGAGTAGACTGAGAGTAGACGGTCGATTCCTCTTCATCAGATTTTCATCTCCCTCTGATTGCGAAGGTCCAAATCATGCGCAGTATACATACACATTTGGTCCGCCTGCGCCGAACGCTCATCAGAAACGGCAGGATCTCGAGCGATTAGCTTATCCCTATGTGATATCTAGCGGATTGGCTCAGTGGGCCAGTTTGTGAGATGACGTCATCAATTTCCTCAACGCGTCACGCGTTGTTTGGGTGTGTTGGCCCTGTACTTCAACCACCACGTCCACCACTGGACGCGACAACTGCTCCCTCTTCGCCACGCTAAACGTGTATTTCTTGCAGGACTCACAGTTCGATACCCCAGTCAAACCTAAATCGGCAAGGGGCCGTGTCGCTGCGAGCGTGGAGCTCGTCATCACCCAGTGTATGGCATGAAACACCTCGGAAGTTTTCGACGATTGTCCTACATTATATGGGAATGGGTAAATGCGCTACACCCCGTCGACTACAAGACGCTATTCTCCATGAGGAAAGAATGGCTGCCATCCTCCGGTTAGCGTGCGACTTTCACCATGTATGTGAATTTGTACTCATATTACCTGAATTTGGGTGATATCTACGACCAATACATACTAGCACGATACCATATGGCACTGGTATTCCTTTTGATTGAGAAAGGCTCCGAGGACCTGTGCTGGTTCATGTTGGCGCCCAAATGACAGTGGACCACTCATCTGACGACGATCTGCGGATACCACACGGATGTCACCACCACCGTAGCTGTGTCTGGGGGCCGTAAAAGCGTGATATTGGATTCTCGCTGGTAGTGGATAATTGTCGGCTTATTTCAAAATTCATAAGCACAAGTTCAGGGCTTTTTTTCGCTGCTCCCGGCGATCTCACGTCTTCGTAGCTCTCGAAAACTCACTCTTATGTGTCAGGGGAACTACCGTTCCGCGCTGTATATACTTTTCTTTTCCTTCCTTTCCATTGTTACATACTTACCTACGAATTGGTCGACCGACCGATCCCGATCTCATTCGGCCGATCCCGACCTCACTCGACCGATCCCGATCACCGATCCCGACCGCCGGTCCCGATCACCGACTCAACCTAT
>JABCKH010007750.1:0-35181 GCA_018851285.1 Lyophyllum semitale | reverse complement strand
CATCTGACCTAATATGATCTCATCTTACCAATTTTACCTAAGCGTTCCCACATTCTGCTTCTCCGGTTCTTTATAGATCCTACTATGCCATACTGACATTATTTCGAGGATGAGTAATCATCGGAGTCTCCATTGATGATCATCCTTCAGGCACCTGGCAGGCACCTATCGTAGCCTTCAATGGGGATATGATCACGATGCTCAAATGCTCAAATCATGACTGCGGAGACTCCGCGCCATCCCTTTAGCTGTTCAAAGAAACTGTTCGAACCTCCTGCTTCTGAAGTCATTCCCATGACGTCTGCGTAAATCTGTCGTAACTAAGTGTGTAGGAAGGGTACGGCACGCAGGTTAATTCTGTCGTTGGGCGCCCTTTTTGGCTTTTCCAAGGTCCGATGCGCAGTCTATCTGATTCTATCATTATCCAACCGCCAGCTCATAATCATTCTACATATATAGCAGACGCCCGTCGCCCTCACGGGTTCTACCAGAAAATTATCCTTGCCTACCTCTTCACTCCCAAAGTCAGATGCCGGGCAGCCCAGAAAAAGATGAACCAACCATAGACCCCATGTATGCGTCTCCCTTCACAATTACGCAACTCAAATACGGTCCGCGTGCCCTCATTTTTGGCCTATCGGCAGGTCGTATTGAGGCTTACAGTATGCAGCGAACGTTTTCCAGGCAGCAAGAACGTTTCAAGTAACATTTGGAGATGATCCTCTGATTAGGTATATCCGAAATGTGTGTACAGCTTAGTTGCAACGCCATGCTCCTCTGACGCATCATTCTTCCCAGGAACGCAGGCAAACCCGATCTGACAAGATCACAGAACGTCTCCAGACCTCGTCATACCTTGTCTTCTGCATACGTACTAGGATAGCCCTAACCATAAACGCGGGTATGGCCAATGTCGTGGCGTACGTTTGGCTAACTCGCTGAGTTAGCTCTTATTAACTCCTCCAATTAACAGGACTGTGCCGAGGGATAACAAGAAGGCTATGAAACACCCAATCACCAAACTCGCTAGATTGCTGATGAAAGTATTTCTCAAAAACCGCAAAAAGACCACACGAACTCCAGAAGCAATAAAGGTTTGTCACAAAAATTATCCTGCAGAATCGTTGATATTTATCGAGTGCCGCTAGCGCCGGAAGGAAGTCGAGAACAAGTTGCGGGAAGCGGTGCAGCGATCGCTCGGAGATCGCGTAGAAAAGATGTGGTACATCGACGCGCTGTGCACTAATCCTGCCAGTCAAGGTCGAGGATACGGGGGCGCGCTATTAGATGCTGTGACAACCCTGGTAAGTTAGACTTGCTATTTTTGTTATATCACCGTCCGCTGAGACTCCTACTGCGAATCATTAAGGCGGACTTGACTGGGCAAGCGACATGGCTGAGGTCGAATATCGCAAATACGACATTTTATAATGAGCATGGGTTTGAAACAATCGAGACCGTGCTGGTAGGGGACGAGAATCCGACATGGCATGGAAACTCCGTCCCCATCAGTATTGTGAGTTTCTATTGTTTTGTGGGTTACTTTCGCTGAAATGATTCTAGATGGTAAGGGAACCAAAACCCGCCGGGCAATTAGATCCGGTTACTCTGCGACTGCCAAAAGCGGTTTTGCCAGTTCGCATTCCATAGCCCTGCAGGCCGCACGGATGCCCTTCGAAACCCCCCCCCCGAGCATTTTCAGTCTCGCCAAATCCCCTCTCCGCGTGTAGTGTCACGAGTGGTCGAAGGCAGAGTTTCCACCGTGACCGCGGAAATTATACCAGCTTCTCAAATACCAGCTCCAACTCACATTCAGCGTCACAGTAAGGGCATGTAGCTTGTCGTACAACTCCTGTAATCACTCAAACCCATATAATTGTCGTTTTTCCTCGTAGGATGAGCCGTACGTCACTTCCTATCGCATGTAATGCAGCGTATATGACAGGACTCAGACCTTTGGATAATTAAGTGGGGCTAAGTTTTCGAGGATGCCTGAGGACGAGTATCTCCATTCGTTCACTCCTAAAAGGTTCCTCGACCCGGGTCCGTTTCTTCAAGTACCTTAGGCTTGGCATTGTCAGGTTCAGTAGACCCGTAACAGGTATGTGACCTCCGAGTTGAAGTCGGCGACAGGAACCGCAGTAATCTGATCCAATGCGCAGTCATAATTCATTCCTGCACATATATCAGAGGTCTGCCTGTCGATTATCAGGTAACCTATCATTGTGCCTACGCGCTGTGCCCAGCCGTCAAGATGTCAAGCATTGGGTTGTCTACAATTCCCCGCAATAAGGGATCGGTCACGGTATCCCTTCTCAAATACAGTGGGCAAAGAAGTCTCTCACTCGATCCTTTCACTGAAGCGTACGTGATGGCGAAGCGGACGTTTTTCGGGCGGCAAGGTCGTTCCAAATAGCATTTGCGCAGGATCCTTTGATTCGATATCTTCGAAATGTAAGTATTCCGATGCATCTCTTGGGTACACGTTCATAGGACTCGAACACTTCATCACGCAGGAACGCCCACAAACCTGTGCCGAAAAGGTCGCAGAACGCTTGTGGATTGCTACATATCTCGTCCTCAACATTCGCACCAGGATAACACTGACCATCAACGCAGGGATTGCTAATGTCATAGCGTGTGTCAATGTGAAGCAAAGTTAACACGGTGACTCCTTACTTACCTATAACGCGGGATCACAGCGCTTCACCAAAGGAAAGTTTAGGCGATCCAGTCAACAAGGTCGCTAAATGGCTCATGAAGCTGCTCCTTGAAAACCGCAAAAAGACGACACGGGATCCAGAGGCGAAGAAAGTATGCCAAACTCGTCCACAAATATAGTTTTGAATCCACTGTTGACTAACGGATGTGTTCACAGCGCCGAAAGGAAGTCGATGATAAGCTACGGGACGCGGTGCACCGAGTGGTCGGCGATCGTGCTGACGACATGTCGTTAGTCGATGGGCTGTGGGCTGATCCTGCGAGCCAAGGCCGGGGGTATGGAGGCGGCTTGCTGGATGCGATAACGGTGCTGGTAAGACCAAGTCGTTGCTCTACCATGTGGAGATTCTGACTCACAAGGTTCATCTAAATCCTGCAGGCAGACTGGACTGGGCAGGCGACCTGGCTTCAGTCATCGAATATCAATAACACAACATTTTACAACACTCATGGGTTCGAGACCATCGAGACCGTGCTGGTGGGGGATCATAATCCGACTTGGCATGGAAAGCCTGTAGCAATTAGCATCGTAAGTCTCGATTGATGCATGGGTCATCCTCAGCTAAATGACGGTATCAGATGGTGCGGGAGTCAAGATGATCATGGTTTGTGGAGATCAAGTCGGACGGAGTATTGTGGGAAGGAGCCTTTGAAGATGCCTAGATTCGGAAGGATTGAGAGCGGTGTCATGGATATGAAACTGGTCATACCCTGCCTGAGACCACGTCCTCGAAAAAAAAATGTAAATCTAAGCATCAAACCGAGGGCTTTCGCTGTTCACAGAGACAAAGGCAGGCCTTCAATGAAGAGACTGGTCAAACATCATCTAGCCGCCATAAAAGAGATTCCATGGAATAGTCTGTTTCGATTACAGTGCTTTCAACTGCGGTAAGTACATGAATGGAGTGAAGTCCACCTAGTTTCCTAGAGTAAGGTTATATTCGTACTCGTTGCTACCACTCTGAGCGATCCAAAGCATGATGGCAGACAACATGAGCGCGATGTTCTGCGAAACGTTGGCATAACCGTAATATGTGAATTGCTCGGGATATTCGTTAAGGATGTATTTGAGGATCAGGACCGTCTATAGGTACACTCCAGTTAGTATTGAGGAAAAAAAGGCAGGTTCATGTTCACATACCACGCTCCCAGCCAGCCCGCCAGCCATAAGTGCAAATCCGATGAATAAGACTAATCTCGCCCTCCAGACTGCCCTCGAGTCTCCGAACCCTTCCTCCCCGCGAACTCGGTCTTTATCGATGAGGGTGATGACCAAATAACCCAGAAGCGAGCAGATGCCGGGAATCCAGTCGACGAAAGTTACATGTACAGGAGGCGGCGTGTCTGGTTGCCCCCATGGCGAACGTGCGTGCGCTGAAAGCACAGCAGCGTCCAAAAATGTCCAATTTGCGAGCGCAAACTTCGAGCTCGTCGTCAGTTTGAACCTGTATTGACAGTTGTCTTTGACTCACCAGAGCGCCAGCCAGGTATACGCCAATTGTGCGACGATGTTTCCCAAGAGAAATCGCCGGAAATGGGTTCAAGCAGACTCTTCGAGGATCATAGTTTGACCGTGGCAGCGACATCGTTGGGAACAGCGAGCTCGTCGTCGGCTGCGGTGGTAGTGGGTGGCGTGGATGCGATGGTGAGACGACGGTGCTGACAATGGACGGTCCGTGGGAATTATGTTCGGAGTCTTCCGCATTGACTTGTGTTTCTATCTCTACCCGTATCTCTACTGGCGTTGGGCGCGCACGATTGAGCAGTGGCATCGTGGACAATGGATCGAACAAGTAAAACGCTTAATCTGCCACTTATCCCAGACAATAACAGCGCTGACACTGGACATGGAATCGGCACGCCCACGCAGAAGTTCTCTGGCCGCAATCAGCGGAACTTCCCTATAACTTCTCCACGTGTAAACTGTATGAGGACTTTCTAGCTTCGAGAGATAAAACTTCAAGCACCCAAGGAAGTTGAAGGAACTGTGAAGGATTGACAGTGGCCAAGCGTAGCATTGGATCGTTCTGGGTTCTACTACGTTCAAATTCTTCGTTGGCATTTCCTCGCCTGTTCCTCGTTTAACCCTCGTTTTTTAGAAGACCCTCTAATCTTAGCTAAAGTTATCGCTGTGCTCCACGTTCAGCCCGGTCCATAATCCTTGGACGTTGGCTCTCTGGTGATGTACCGTTCCTTCCAGCGCGGCAATTGTCCTGGGTAATCGTCAAGCCCTGCGAAAGAATGACTTTGCTGATTATAATTTTACGCAAAGGAATTGAATGACCTGTGCCTGTGAAACCTTCTCCTGGTGCGTTATTCTACCTCTTTTATCACACCCAGTTCATGGCTTTAATAGCGAGCATTCACCTAGTATACTGTGCTTTCAGCACGGAATCAAGCTATCCTTTGTTGAGGCTAACTTGCGCTCTTACGATGGCCTGATTTTTTGTGGCAGTGCCGCCACACCAACTTATGGCAGTTCGGACGATATCACTTCTGCGAAGTTTATAGATTTTTCTAGGTATACAGCTGGCAACTTGCCAGCTGCAACTGAACAGTGCTGTTTCGTCGAGCGCAAGAGCCGTCCTGGCGGACCCCTGGCGACGGCCGCTTTTCAGTCATTGTTGGACAACTTGAACACCGTGTTCCGCGTCCTCGTCGACAACGCCACTGTGGCTGACCTCATCAACGACCTCAAAGCCAACTGCTCCCCTTCCTCGATCTCTCTGGCACCTCCTACACACCGTCTACGCACGGTGGCAACCCTATGCTGGAGCAGGTCGTTCAATATTACCGCGCCAGCCCGATCGCGCTGACTCTCGATGGATATGTCATTTCGAGTACTGCATGACTCATTTAATTGGAACCGCTGTTCTTGATTCTCGCGTGTCTTCGCTTTTATCAGAGCAGGTGTCCAAGATACCATAAGCGTGGGGACGACCATTGCAATGGGGCTCTAATAAATGGAACCGCCGACGGCGTCCAACACTCCCTTCAGCAGATACCCGGTGCAATATCGCGCCACAGATTGTTCTTGTGTCTATCGAAGTGGTTGATGTCACATTGTGGCCCACGAGACAGGGTGCGACCATGACTACCTATCGCGAAAGCGGCAGTCTGAGAGAAAGTCAAATCTACCCGGATGGTCTACGACTACGACGCCAGATGTTAGTCTCATCCACGGGGCAGAGCGTTACATTGGAGGTCCGTCAGCTGCACGTGCTCAAGTTAACGTCGTGACTGGGAAGAAATATCGTCTCCGTGTCATCAACATGTCTGCCTACTCCGGTTACGAGTTTTTGATCGAAGGGCATAGGCTCACGATTATCGAGGTGAGTATCTCGTGCTCCATTTATGTGGCAAGTTCATTCAATTATGCTCGCAGGTGGACAGAGTCAACCATGTAACCTCTTACGGTTGACCGCCTTTGATATATGCCGGCCAACGTTACTCTGTGGTGCTGACGGCAAATCAGCCCGTCAAAAACCATTGGATTCATGCACCTATGGAATTCGCGAATCCCTCGGACAATCAGAACCGTGAGAGGTTTTGTTAGTATTGTGCAGATCTCCTGATACCTCGTTTTCCAATGGATCCTAGGAACGTCTTTGCAGTGCTTCATTATGCAGGAGCGCCTTCTGCCGAGCCCATTACGACTGCCGCTGTCGCTACTAGAGGAAAATTTACTTGTACCTCTCGTGAATCCAGGGGCTCCAGGAGGCAGCGCGCCAGCTGACAGGACGATTGATCTGAACTTCCAAAGTGATAACAGTGGATCTTCAATGGCGTTCGAAATGAATCGCCCAATGTCCCAACCCTCCTGAAGATTATGGTCAACTGTTATACGAACGAAGCTGATTACCCTCCCTCGGAACAGACCTTTGTTCTCAACAGGAACCAGATCATAGATCTTGTGCTTCATAGTTCGGCGGGAGGTGAGATAAGCCTTTGCTTAATGTTCCAGATATGATATATTAACCTCGCCCGCTTTTTCTAGGTCATGTTCAGTGAGTTGCATCACGAAATCCCCATTTTAGCATCACGACTGCGACTGACTTGCTTTTATAGTCCCTTCCAGTAAGTCCTATCTGTAAACCTTTCAAGGGCGAGGACTAACGTCGATCCAAGTCTTCACGGCCACTCCTTCGATATCATTCAAGGACAATCCGGTCCTGCGAGCTACGTCGATTCACCTCGCCGTGACGTCGTTGGCGTGGGGGATGACAATTTCCTCCACAAACGTCGTCGTAATCCTTGAGTCCTTGATACATTGGTCTTCGTAGGCTCTACCGTCACTATCCGGTTCAAGGCAGATAACCCTGGTCCTTGGTGAGCACATTTCTCCCCCTCGCAGCTAGGCGCTATTATTCACCTCTGCAACAAGTTCCTCCATTGTCGTACATCGACGAACTATTTACTTTTCCTCATGTCAGATATCGTACCCCTCTAAACATCAGTACCCGCTTTCCTCACCTATATAACATCAATGTCTAACCGTTTTCTAGACTGGCATCTCGAAGCTGGCCTGGCTGTTGTTTTCAACGAAGCACCCAACGACCGATATCGATGTACCGGAGCGGAGGCGCAGGTCATCAAACAGGCGTGGCTGGATTTATGCAGAACTAGGAAGCCGTGTATTATATTTTTATATTTATTTTGGGGATCAAAATCATTTTTGACGTGATCGGGTTGGTTAGACGGCATGAAATCTTCCAATGGAATCCAAGACAAAGAGCGTAGAAAAAGTGTATATCTCGCCACACGGGCAGTGTCTTCGAAAACAGCTACATTGACGTATACAATATTATACAAAGTAAGGACACGCACAGGATTACTAGGCGAGGAGAAGAAGCAGAAAAAAGATGAGACAGAGTTTTACACAGTCTGGGATACCTGTTGCAGTGTCGCAGTGAAATCCTACAAGCCACCTTCATTATTCGTCGTATTCGGGAAAATCTTTCGAAAAGTGTGGTTTGATTGACCTGGCGTAGTTCATGATCGCCTCTTCATCCTCTAAATCCATGCCAGCGGCATTAATGCGAACGTCCTGCAGCCACTCCTGCGCGGGGGACTCGTTCCACCGTTCCTGTAAACATTCATCTTCTCCGATAAGTTGATCGACCACGTTCTGGGAGGGGTACCAGGCGATTGGATACTGGTACCCATAAACGGTAACTGTCCCTTGTGGCAAATCTGCTCATCGTGCTGTTCAGATTCATCATAATAGATAACAGTATAGAGAACACTTACAGCTTTTCCACAGCTGCAGTTCTAAACCAATGCGCCGGAGTATAGGGCAACCAAAGTTATTGCGACAGTATTCACCAAAGCCCCAAACACCATCAAAAGTGCATTCATGTTCAACCAACGAGTGGAAGTCGATGAGGCGATATTGATCGTCCTTTGTGACCACGATATTCCGTTCCGCAAAGTCGTTTGCATGGAGTCTCGAGTGATGGTGAAGTTTGCCCAGCTGTTCGATAATCTTGATTCTGGATATCCAGGGCCTGGGTGAGCTGACGAAGAGGAGAGATCCAATGAAGGCTCACTTGTCATCTTTTGATAATTCGTCAAGTTCCTTTTCCAGCGACTTTCCACAATCCTCAAGGACGATACACGATAGCTTCCTGCCATGTGGGCACGTTCCGTGATATTTCCCATAAAACATAGGAATCACGGAGCCTTGCAGAGGGGCTAGTAATGTATGGTATGCATTTGCTTCTGTGTTAAGATCTGCCACAGAGTCATTGTCCACCGAGAACTTGATGACAACGGCGCGACCGTCATCGAGCTGTGCTCGATATACCAAGGAGTGGTCAGTGTCGTGGATCATGGTGCCAAGGACTGCCGTCATAGTTGCTTCAGTGGTGTCAATGGTCATTTGACCGTCGGCCTGCATGGTAAGTAACTTCGCTCCCTTGCCGCATAGGACGTGATGCACAGAAAAATGTTCAGAATTGGCGGGGGGGTTAGAGTGGCTATCCGGGAGTTCGATATGGAGGGTTGTCATGTTTCAAAGAGACTCTGGAGAATGTAGTGGCTCAGTGCGAGTAAGCTTGTTGCGATGCAGAAAGATACCTGCCGCCCTTTTAAGTGTGAGCTCATGTGGCACGTGATAGGACGCCACAAAAAAGTTCGGTACCAAGACGCCATGGACCGTGATGCTTTGAAACTGCAATTCCTGAGGATGGAAGCATCCGGAACTTTTGTGGCCACATTTTAACTTCTTGAAACACCGCCTCATTGACGAGCGCTTTACATGCTCCATTAATTGCTGAGATCTTGGACTATTTCGGTGATCTAAGCCTTCACGCTCAATTCAGCGCTATGGCATATGTGATCACATTATACCTCACGTTGATCAAATGCTAATTGCAATTGTTTTAGAACACAAAAAGAACCCTTCTGTAGCAATAGAATTGAAAGCAACAAAAGAGGGACTCACAAAAATGTGATCCACCTGCGTGGGTGACTGCCCGGTTGATTCTAGAACGCATGCTATTGTGGGGAGAAGTATATAAGAGCTTATACGCCTGAGCCATCTACCCATCTACCCTCAACGCACAAGGCTCCCAGACAGGATTACCAACTTCTATATCCTTCTCCAAAAACCTTTCTCTTGCTATGTCGCCCATTACTCGAAAGATGAACATGGACCGTATCTGTGAAGTTCTCCTCGAGAAACCCAGCGAAAGCCCGGTCCCACGCTCAAAGAGTACAGCAGCCACCACTAGGAATATGACTCAGACTGAGATCGACTACGACGACACTGACCAGTTGATCGGTGTAGTGTGCGTACCAGACCTGGCAAAGCAACCCAGCGTGGCAGCCCAAACCAAAGTAGTGAATACACTGCAGTTCGACGCCAACGACAAGATACACCAGGCATGGATCGAGCGCATTCGACCCAGAAACACCGCCACTGGGCTCCCTCCCGTAATCAATAGCGAAGCCGACGCCCGTGAATGGATCCGGAATGTATTTCTCTTGCCAGCGCTTGCCATCGTCAGGGCCGGCTGCGGTAAAGAGGGCAAAGAGGGCAAAGAGGAAAAAGAGGGTAAAGAGCCTGCTGAGGGCATTGAATACCCTCGAAGTATCAAGAAAGATGGACCGTATATTGCATCCTCGCATGGCATGAAAGGCATGCCCATACCGGACGATATAATCTTTTCGCAGCTCCCTCCAGGTGCTGACTTCACTCAAAGCAAAAAAGATGCTGTTGAATTGAATGAATACAAGACAATGATGGCATTGCCTCATACCAAGATTAATGAACTAGCCACACTCAGCTGGAATCCGAGGCGGCCTCTGGTGATCCCGTTCAGATGGCCATCTTCGAAGCAAAAGCTCTCGCTTGATGCGCGGTCAAGAGTGATCGCACAGGTCAGTTAAAGTTCCTCTTATTATCGTCTCGCTTCGACTGACATATTCATGCCAGGTCTACTGCCAGATGTTGAAGCATAAGATCAAATACTTGATACTGGCCTCGTATGAAACTTCCGTCTTTGTTTTCCTCGATATCACAAAGCGGATACTCTTCATGTCAAGGCCGCATCGTTGGAACGATGAAGGAACCTTCTTGAATTACGTTGGATGGTTAGCCCTTGCCCTTGGACGCATCCGCGAGGATTGTTTGCGAGTACCTAAATCCTTGGATATGGAATCCGTCGAGGCCTACAAAAATAAATTTCCGAAAGACGGGGCGCTAGGCATAGACATAGGGTGAGTAATCAGAACACATCTCTGTATATTTCAGGCGGACTAACGTGTTTTGCGTTGAATAGGACGGTAATGCAGTTACGCCAGCCGGTTGAGGAGGACATATCTGTTGAGCGTGAAGCTGATCGTGACGAGCGCCTAAAAAAGGCTGCGAATCCGAAATCTGCAAGGCAATTCGTTGTGGGGGCTACCAGTAAGAAATGATATATCATACCAAGTCAATCCTGGAGAATTTTCCATGTATTTGTATTAGTGGATTCACACTGTGACTTCATGTATATGTAACCTTTGATGCCAACGAGTGGTCATTTTCGTGGATCATGGCGCTAAGAACTGTCGCCTAAGTTGCCTCAATGGCGTAATTGGCTGTTGGGACGGCCACAGGACGTGACGCACACGAAAATTTTCAGGAACGGGGAGAGGCGGGAAATTCGGGATGGCCATCGAGTAGTTCGACGCGAAGGATATCAAGGCCTCCGTGATCGAAAGTCAGACGTCGCCAGGAGACAAATGATATAAACTGCAGAGAAGCACCTATTTAAGTGAACATAATGAGTAGGCCTCTTACCTTGATATTCGGAGAACGATTCATAGCTTTGATTTTGGTGGTCGTGGAGGATGGCTCATGATGATAATCAGCACGAAGTTGAACGTTTGCAATGCAAAGCTCGGAAAGTATGATCTGGAGAAAGTTCTGTGGTAAGTCGATACACCAGCTCGTTACCTTGCTGTACAAGGTCTCTTACGTTGTGTAACTCCTTAAAGTCCTTTGTCCCGATAACTGACTCGAGACACGCAGGCATAATATAAATGTGGCCATGTTTGGTTGGTCCTTCAAATACATCAAAGCGAAACAACTTTCTCAAATTGATATCCGAGTCCGACGCTCCTATCCCTTCTTTAAATTAAGACATTAGCTCCGCCCCCGAGACATGACCCACACACGCGTCGATCGGCGCACAGGTTTGCTTGGCGTCGCCCTGACCCCTTCATATATTCGTGGTTTAAAAGCTAGCAGCATCGTGTATTCCTCTCTCTAACCATCTCACTCAATCACCATGTTCGTCCCCTATATCACTTCCTCCAACCCTTCCAAGCGCCTCTACCGTAGGAAGGGTGGTGGCGGTGGTGGGCGCGGCGGTGGCGGTGGCGGCGGGCGCTCTGGCGGAACGAGCGGCGGGAAGAGCGGCGGGACGGGCTCCTCGGGGAAAGGTAGCTCAAGCTCCAAGTCCAAATCCTCGTCGCCTACGGTCAGCGTCGGAGGAAAGCAGAAGAAGACACAGTCGTACGGTGGTGGAGGCGGCGTGCCAGCTGCCATAGCAGCTGGGCAGCCATTTGCAGGCCGCATAGCAGGAGGCGGGACGAGGAATCATATCTATGGGACGAGGTAGGTGTCTCAGTGTTCCTTCGAGCCGGGTGAGCTTACGCCGTCTACAGCATGTACGGCAGTGGATATCCTGGGATCGCGGGTCGTGGCGTTGCAGGCCGCGGCTTCCCCTTTTACTTTTGGCCCATTGCATGGGGCGGTCTCGCCGGGTACGGCGCCTCGAGCTATCTGAGAAACAACGAGGTCAGTCATAGCTTCTCTACTGGTACTCTCCTAGGTATCTAACGGATCTCTTGCCACAGTACGGACAGCCGAACAATACGAGCCGTCCTGGGGGGGCCATGGCGGCGGCCGCCTTTCAATCGTCTTCGACCAACACCGTGTTCCGCGTCCTCGCTGACAACGCCACAGTGGCTGACCTCATCACTGACGTCAAAGCCAACTGCTCCACCTTTCTCAATCTCTCTGGCACATCTTCCACTCCGTCTGCGTACGGTGGCAACCCTTCACCGGAACAGGTTATCCAGTATTATCGCGCCAGCTCGATAGCATTGACACTCGATGGGTACAATAACTCGGCTGTGTTCGCTGCGGAGGGCACGCCAGATACTCCACTTCCCGGTGGCATCGACACGAAGCTTATGAACTGCTTGAACCAGACGATTGGACTTGCGGCGCCGCTCGCTGATGGAGCTGGGATGCGGCTAGCTGTACCGCATTTAGGCTTCCTAGGGTTGGCCTACGTTCTCTGGAATATGATGTCGCTCATATGACTGTGTGGCGGTATGATTCGCTATAGACGACGATTTTACACTGTGTCTCCTATAATTGTTGACTTACGATAATTGGAACCGCTGTTCTTCAATATGCAGCAGATTCAACTATAATGACAAATTCGTACTTTTTGCGACTTCGCAACGTCGAGAAGATCACCAGCTTCCTGTTTCGACCTACGTCATCCGAGGAGGACATCGAGGCTCCTGTGTCTCGTCAAAAAAAAAGATCACCGCCATTATCTTTTTTTTTTCGAATGTGATTTTTTTTGAAGTCCAAACCTCCCCGAAAATCGATCTTCTTGGATGAGGTCCTGGATCTGCTGTAACCCATCGAACGATGGTGGCTTCAAGCACTATCAACCTTCTGTTTGAGTAATTTCCCAAGTGGGCTCCCGGAGAAACGAAATTCGGCCTCCTATTTGTATGTGGGTCACATCTGCACAGTGGGACGTGCCTCAGGCTTCGCGAAAGGCCAAACTATCGGATTCATACCGTTCACGGTTTATCCACGGTATCATTGGTTCGCGGAGGGAAAAAACTGCGACGAGAAATCTCTGGTTCCTGGGTCGAACAGGGATTCCGACAGCCATGCCAGGCTTATACTACTAGAGGTGCGTGTCGCTGTGCTATGTGACCTTCATATGATGACCTGGATTAAGCGATAAATGGAACCCGTGTGATGGAGGATCGACTCGATGGGCGTGACTCTTCTGGCGATGGGCTATTCTCACAGTGTACTTGCAGCACGGACCCTCTACGTCACTAGTGCTAGGACTTCTTACACCTTTCCCGCGTGCTAACCAGAGTCCTTAAGTCCTCATTCTAATATCTTCCTCTGTAATTGGCGCAGTGAAGAATTGCTCAGGTGTTGGATCAATCCTTCACTGATTGTTACAGCTCGACCGGGGCCAGTAGGCCATGATCATGATCCAGAGTTACTGTATATAAATATAGACGACTGGTTCTCCGACCAGGGTTCCAAAATCAAGATCGATACTAGCAGAACGGAGATCGAGACGGCTAGTAGGCTCAACGCGACGAGGAGTCGAACGCTCTAATCGCTCCCGTCGGCTTTCTTCGATGATATGATATCTATATCATGACCAATACTATGGATGGATATGACACACATCAATGGCGCTCGAGTTGTTGGTTGACGAGCACCCGCAGTCCCAGTAGAGGTACAGGGAATTCCGACCTATAATTTCTCGAGAGCGAACTAGGGGGCCATCGGTAGATCTTGTCAGGTTCTTCTTCATCAGGACCAAGTCCTCACCAAACGACAACTGAGCTCTCAATTCGTTTGTTATTTGGGCAGAGGGCTATGGTAAACATTAGGTATCATAGAGTAAGAGATCGGTACAGCGTCGCTGATCTACATCGGCATGAGTATGCAAACTGCCGCAGGTGAGATGAGAGGGATCAATGGCACGGATAGTACCAGAGTCCGAGGTCTCTTACATTGACCGGTGGATGGAAGTGATTCAAGTGGATGGACTTCTGTGATGCAGAGATGATGACCATCGCTCCGTTGCGTAGTTTGTTTCGATGCTAGCAGCTACACACCAGTACCTCTGATCAGCGGTAATTTGGAGTATCCGGAAGGGGTGTTATGGCCGTCCTTATTTTAGTGGACAACAAAACTTACAAGCAACCGCCATGTATTGATGGTCGCCACGAAATTGTCGTTTAGGCGTTGAAGCCTTGTAACGTCGAAGAAGGCGCGCGCGCCACACGCGCCCACAGAGGAACAACACACGCCCACAGAGAAACCATGAGGCTCCCAAGTCGTTCTTTTGGACAACAAGGTTGCCGGGGATCCAGAGGAATGGCAACAACACGCGATCTTCAATCATGGTCGGCAGGATGGACCTTAGGCGCCGGCGAGACGAGCTTGTCGCTTTCGTGTTTTCGGAGGCATCAAGACAGAGGAGAGAATATAATAGATGGAGAGATCCAGGGCTGAGTACATCCAGAGATGATCAGCGCACACAGCCTTAAAGATCATGTCGTGGCAAGCCGAGACGCGGAACCTAAGTGAATGTTATGTTCTCACCAGAGCATCAGTACTTACGAAGGAGCCCTGGGGTTCCAGCGACCCATCAACAATTCTTTCCGGCTCCATTCTGATGCATGGAATGAGATTCTCTGTCATTGAGATCAAGAGACGACTGGGTGATATCGCCCCAGTTCCGGTGATGACGATGCCGTGGATTCGTCTCCAAGCAACAGCAAGCTACAAGACCAGAAGCGAGTAACGACTGCAGAATACGACTTTTGGAACAAGGTCAGGTTTTGGGCGCATGGCTGAGATGGGAGAGGCGGCCCGTACGACGAGCAGCGCTTGACGCCGAAAGAAAATATGCATGTGCCGTATATCACCGTTATCGCCAAGGATTTCGGCAGCGTTATTCGGAGTACCGGTGGAGGTGGGTGGCGAGTATTCTATGTAGAAGAGACAGATTTGAAACCCAATCACTTCTCAAATCCGACAGGGTGCATGCTGGGGATTGCCGCGGCCTGGATGACAGTGTTTTCATGGATAAAGAGCCTGTGTCGCTGTTGAATAGGACATCCTGATTAACACCTGGATATCGATCTATCATCTAGCAGTCGTTTTGCAGCATAATTTTAGAGTGGTCATTGCGCAAAGAATCCGGATCACTGGCGAACGTGGGTGCGCCGAGGGATCATCTGATGCGGCAGATGCCCATTCAGAACGAGCGGCAGTCAAGATTTTCTGAACGGAACAAGACCATCGAAAAGAGACGAGCATAAGCAAAGTTCCAAATCGGACCATAAGGTAGTGGACCAAAGCAGAAAGATGTTCTTGCCGTCCTTGACCAAGACCCCAAGTCATCATCAGTACAACATCCTGCACTTGTTGTGCCCACAGCCCGCCTCAGATCGCGGTGGTTGTCCAGGTTTCTTCAATCTACAACAGCGATGAAGAACAAGCTCACCAGATGATTTCGAGATCCTGTGGGTCCAAGGGAGAGGAAATGTGGCCATCATCCCATCAAAAGTGGTATCCGGGGTCCCTGAGGGAAGGACTTGGTGCGAACCTGTGCGAACACGCCCTGATGTTGACTGAGGAAAGGTGATATATAAACCATCAAGAACAATAAGGCCCTTTCCACTTACTTTCCTTTTGTCCTCCTGCTTTAGGGAAAACCGGGTTCACGTTGCGCCCTCCCGATCCTTTTTTTTTAACAGGACATTTCTATCATGCCAGCTGTACGTCTCTCACGTCGAAGGCGCTCATCGCTAGCTATCTGTGAGTGTCCTCCAAAGTGGAGGCTGTGTAGTGGAAGCTCATGAGATGCGGCAGCATTCAACCCCGCAAAGGCTGGAATTTATGGGATTCCCAGACCCTTCACGTTCGCGCCCAATGTAACGCCAGTTTCTTATGTAGAGCCTGAGGGCAGCTCATCGACAACAACTCCTGATGAACCCGGTTCACCTACGTCCGCACTATTTCCGCCCTCTGAGACCCCAGCGCCCCCTCCGACGCGGAGACGTGTGCCTCCGGGTAAGCGTCGTTCGATGGGATACATCCCAAGACCACCAAACGCTTTCATGCTCTTCCGTGCCGACTTCGTTCGTCAAAAGCATGTCCCGGGGACGATAGAGACGAATCACGGGTCGCTGTCGAAAATTATCGGCAAGTCCATGACTATCACTCGGTTTTTCTAATTTGCGTGCTCATCCAATCATGCAGGCAACTGCTGGCGATCACTACCTCTGGAGGAGAAGCGGGTGTGGGAAGTGAAAGCTAAGCATGCGAAGGCGGAGCACAAGGCACGGTACCCCGAGTATCGCTTCCGGCCGGTGCACAACAAGAACAAGGAGAAGAAGGAGAAACCTGCGACCACCATGGAGGATGAGCGCCGATGTGAGGAAGTTGCCCAGCTCCTCCTGGAAGGCAAGAAGGGCGATGAGCTGGCTGCCGCTGTTCGTCACCTGGATCTTATGCGAGCGGATACTCCCGTCCACCCGCCAGTCTACCACTATCGTCGCTCATCGTCTGTTCCCCTTCCGAACGACTATTACCCTCATTTCAGTAATATTGCGCTCCCCGCCGCACCCTTCTTCTCTACATCGCGTCCTCAATCACCGATAAGCTCCATGGCCCGCCAGCAGCAGCGTATGATGCTCGGCAATCGTCGTGCCTCAAGCGCACGCCCAGCCATGCTCAATCGTTCGTGGACGCTCCCCATGCCATCCAGCCTCCAGCGGGACGACTCCCCCCTTCCCGAAGTCGACACATCACTCTTCCACCCCAGTTTCCTAGACGGTGCTAACGCCAGCTTCTCCTTCAACATGTACGACCAGTTCCCCAACATGAACTCCCTCCCGCTGCAGCACGACCAAAACGCATTCGGACCCCTAGATAATGTTCCCCCTCACGAATTCCTCACCAACCAACCCTTGTACTCGTCGTCATCCGCTTCGTCATCTCTCCCCGAGCTCGACCCGATGTCCTGGATGGGCATGGACCCCACGCAGCCCCAGCCGCACTCGCACCCTTCCACGGCATACTCTGGCTCGCCCTCGCCCTCCGAAGCGGCGATCCTTCACGCTCCGCAACCGCAGTCGGCCACCACCACTGCCTTCACGGACATGTGGAAAGAGTTCAGCGGCGGCTCGTTCAGCAGCGATCCTCTCCAGCATCAACAGTTCTCCGTGGACGTAGGACTCGGGCTCGATTTCGACCCTATGAGCGCCCAGGAGGTCGACCTGAGCTCGGGCTGCGGGCAGCAGCAGCAACAGGGCTTAGAGAGCCTGTTCCAGCCGCAACTCTTCGGCGACGGCTTTGCCCAGGAATACCACGATATGTCGATGCTGGATGCTTGACGTGGTTCAGCGTTGTGTCCCGCCTTTCCCCCGTTTTGTTTTCGTCATGACTGCTCTCCGTCTTGCTATTAACGACCCAATCCCCTGAAATATCGTATTCACGGACAGCCCTTGACTGGCCCCACCTTTTACCTTTTAATACTGTTCTTGAACGCACCCCCACTGTAGCCCTACAAGTCGCCTCGAATGATCTCTGTAGCCTTTTGTCCTTTTGTCCTTTCGTCGCTGTTGTCCCTTCCTCCTCGTCCCCCACCCATTTGCTCGCTATATATTGATATTGTATTTTTAGATTTTCGTCTCTTGAATAAAAGTACTTACTTGTTCGCATTGCGCTTGTTAGTCTGGGCATGCGACCTTGGTATGCACGCGACATTAGCCCGACGTTTTCCAAGTATGACAGACCAGCGAAGTTCGAAGCTGCAAGGGTCCTACGTTGATCGTCAGATTAATTATGAAGATCAGGTCTCCACAAACACGCCTACTGCACATGCCCAGTGCCCACATATTGAATGTCATCATATTGATTCTACTGCCATGCTCTCACGCTTTACGGCATGCGACAGTGCATCAAGTCAATATCGAACAACTTCAACTTCTCATACATACGAATTTTCAAACGAGTTGACCTGCAGGACTATTTCTTCTTCTCCAACACGGTCGTGTGGACCTCCGCCTTCCTCTTATCAGACCCCAATGGCAACTTGATCATGATGTCCATCCCATCTGTAGTGTGACCGGTCTGTCCAGGTCTGTCTGCCCACTTCGCCCACTTTGCGTTCACCGGCGTGCTGGCAATCCAGACTCTTTGCAGCTTCGAAATGGAACGACAACGGGGTAGCGGGGCTTTACGTCTTGTCGCGTAACCACTGTCCACGGCCTATCGTACACCCGAGGCGTCGTCCTGGACAGGTCGAACCCTCGCCATTTCAAGACTGGCCGTTATCGCACCTGTCCCACACCGCCCGGCGCTGCAGGGTACGGCGTCGACAATTGACATCCACCTTGTGCACTTTGTCGTGATGCGACGATTTGGCGCATGTCGTTATCACATGGGTGCGACCGGTGTGGGCAGCCACCTGAGGCACAGAAGTTGGTGGCGGGTTCGGGAAGCTGGAAGCATGCAGGCAATATTGCACACCATATGGCATTGGCTACGCCCCATAAGGCGCCGGGCCAGGTGATCGTCTGATCTCGAACCATCGTGCTGCCTTCTTGCCAGCGAGATCCGTGGCACTGGTACGAGGCAAGCGGAAACGCTGCCTCGCTTTAAAAGTCAGACTCGCTGGAGTCGAGACGTTCACCTGGACGATCTTATATGCCGCTGTTCGAGGCAAGGTTCATTTGGTGTGGCCCGCAACGATTGGGAGACAACTTGGGCGATATGGAAGGGTTGCACTAATGAGCGACAGGTGCACTCGACGACTCCTTCCTCCGCGCCTATATATCTCCATGACGGGTGGGATCGCTGTTACTATGTCGATCAACATTCCGGCTTCACGTTCGCGATCTTCTTTCGCCGTGCACTACTTAGTTCAGCAAGAATATTCGCACGTCCCTGTCAGAACGATATTGAGTGGCTAGCGTGTACCGTCCCGTCATGACTCGTGCCAGGTTCATCAGGAATTGCGTTCGATCACACATCGTCGAAGTACTTGTTACGCCGGTGCGTCTCGCACCCCGCCCTTTTTCTAAAGATGCCTCCAACGATGTATTTCTTCAGGTTAGGAATTTCTGGGACCCACCGTGGGTCCGGTTTGAGTGTTTCCGTCCCACTCCGAGTCGACGCCTCCGAAATCTCAAAGGACTTTGTCGCCTCCGTGCGCTTATCACCTAAGCGGGGATTCCCGTCTCGCGTCGGCCTCGAGGGGTGAAAAAGTCCGGGTTCCTGTAGATTCTGCTTCGTCCGAGGGCGTTTCGGGCACTACGTCTACGTTAGAGGCTATCGTTCTTCCTTATCCTCTCGGAGCCTGCTCACTCAAGCCTCAAATTTCGGCTGGCGAGTGCGATAGTTGTCGCTATGTATGGCTGATCACCGCGGATTGAAATGCTGCCCACAACCTCGAAACACCCAGTATGGCCAACGACATCGACGTCATATTGACCGTTCGTCTCGGTGGCTTGATGAGGGAAACGAAGCAAATAACGCGCGGTTTTCTCGGCACAAAAGCTCTGGACCCAATACCCAGCTCGGATAGGCTTGGATACCGGGCGAAGATCTGGGGCGCTTGCTTGCGAGGCACAGTTGGAGCACAACGTGTATGTATTCATACTTAACAGGCACACCAATGAACTCGTCCACATCTAATACACTTTTCTAATTACACTTTTTGACGTTCACTATTTCCTCCCTTAGACCGTTGATCAGGTTCGATTGAGACCCAGAGTGTTATAATTCTGCTCTAACACCGTCATTATCCGCCCGGAGTCAGTATGCCCTTAGTTCAATTGCGTCCTTTCTTTGACTGAGAGTCTGAGTTCTTTTTTTAGCTGATCACAAATTATTGACGAGGTTAACGCCTGTCGACGCACGCGCACCGCCGGATATTTTGATCAGCGATCTCATGCAACATGCATGCACTATCATGCATCATGTGTCCGTTACCGGGACATGACGTTCCGTTCGACATTCGATTGCGGGGGCAGAACGAAACAGACGGCACAAGGACTCGCGACCCTCTAATATGAAGGTGAAAGATAGTCTCTTACCTGTACTATGTGACTTGTCTACTGACGGATAGGACAGTCCAACATCTGCTCATGTCATTATGAACGTGGTGCTTCATATTGATTACCCCCGTCACCACTATCTCCATCTCCAGATTTGTGCTTCCGTCCTCAAGGGGATACAGCACCACAATGCTTCGTGACAGGCACACGATGCCCCGGAGGAGCTATATAGGTTATGTTGCATTACTATATAACATGATCATCTAACCGATACAAGCTTATCAACTCCTCACCCCTCCGAGTTCATCCACGATGCGCACTGATACTCTTGTTTGCGTCCTCGCCTCTGTCTTCGTCGCAGTTCGCGCTGCACCCGTTGTGAGTGACATATCAGGTTCTGATCTCGGCGCACCTGCTGACGAACTGTCTTCAGGTTATTGCACCAAACGTGTGCTATTCGGCTTCGTTGTTCCTCATTCCAGTCTAAACTATTTCTGTTTTCCAGGCAGCCCCCGCGCCTCTCTGGAGAAGGGACAGCACCGATGCTGCTCCTGCCCCTTGGTGGAAGCACGACACCGACTCTAACCTCGGCCCTCCTTGGTGGAAGCATGTGGAAGACTCTACTCCTGCTCCCCCTTCGAGACGTGAAACCGACTCATCTGACCATGCTCCTGATAATCACGACTCCGACTCTAAACCCGGCCCTCCTTGGTGGAAACGGGTGGAAGATTCTACTCCTGCTCCACCATTGAAACGTGAAACCGACCCATCTGACCACGCTCCTGGTAATCACGACGCCGACTCTAAACCCGGCCCTCCTTGGTGGAAACGGGCGGAAGACTCTACCCCTGCTCTCCCATTGAGTCGTGAAACCGACGACACCGACTCTGACCACGGCCCTCCTTGGTGGAAACGGGTGGAAGACTCTATTCCAGCACGCCCCTGAAAACGGGAAGCGGAGACGGGAGCCGCTGCGGCGCCGCCCTGGTAAAGTTAAGAAGCGTAGGAAGAGGGTCACAGGTTCCATACGTAGCTCCATGATTACCACGATTTCTATTCCTTTGCTCGTCGGATCTAGTCTTTCAAAAAGGTTTTTTTTTGACACATACACTGTCGTTTACGTCGTCTTCCAGGTTCTAGCGTTGTTGTACTGTACAGATTTCCCCCATTCATAACTAGTTGGCTATCATTATGTCCGCGAACATTGAAGGCCCTGCCGTGTGAGGACAAACGCTGTGACAGGAGGATTGCACCATTCCGTATATGGCGAGCATGGAAACTCCGAGTCCTTCAGCAATCCGCTAGGTACATCACCACGGGCAAACGTCCGAGGCAGGACGCCTAATTCTGCATGAGAGAATGTGCCATTTAAACCCGTTCGTGTCTTAGGGAATAGCTCGGGCGCATCAGAGTTGTGTGAAGAACACCACCAGGCTCGTATCGTTTCCATCACGTCAAGTGGGTGAATTGAATCCTTGTACCACGAGGGCGGATCGCATCCGTCATATTCTTGAATGCGAGTGGATCCGGGACCCATACCAGAATTAGACGATAGATTCCTGAATCACCAATACACCGTAGAAAAAGAGCCGTCCGCTCGAAAGCGGAAGCCGTCTGTAGCGCAGGACTGAGTAGTTCCCCAGCTCCGAATCTACCGTTGCCACCAGTAAAAAGCCTCAGGCACGGTTGTTTGCTGTCCACGCGGGTCGGGAAGCGTAAGTACAGGCAAGTATATAGCGCCGCAGAGCTAAATTAATGTCCGATGCCGAGCGACTTCGAGGTGCAGAACATTCTTCTGAGTTCGCGGGCATCTAGACGTTGAATAATTATGTCTCAGAGCCGCAATCGCGCAGCAAGCGAACGAACTAAACCGCAGCCTGCATTGGAGTTTCCTGGGCAGTCAAGAGACCGTCGAAAGCGGGGAGACTCGAGGTGGGTGGTAAACGTGTAAAACTGCCGCCGCCGAGAGATCGTGCCTGATACCTCTTCAAGAATAAAAACACAGGTCCATAGCAGGAGGTCAGACCATGTAGACTCGGAATAATATGGTTGTCACATGGGGGAAAGGGCTGTTTATGTAGCGAAATGCCAAACCCATAGAACTGTCGGCAGGAACGCGGCTGTTGGCGCGGCGCGAACCCGTATATCGGGGGATGATGGACTCCTCCTCATCCCAAGAGAACCGCCTAGATGTCTATCACGCGACCCACACCGACAGACTGACGCCTCAAACACTCCACGGCTTTAAAGTGGGACCTGTACTAGATCACAGAGACTTCACCTTATAATGACGCAGAAAGTTTATTGCTACGGATGGAAGATATGTCGAGCGGGCTGGAAAGCCTGCGCGCCACCGCGCGCTAATGGCCACAGAGTTGAGGATCCTCGTCATTTTGACCGTCACATGGTGGCAGTTTCTCGAAAGTCCATAGTTTGAAATCCGAGGGCGGTACCGCCAGGGAATAACTGCGAAGGTGCATGATCAGATGTTCTATCTACTAGCTCGCGTAACCTTGGCGCAACCTAGCAAATCGGCTTAGCTGTAGATGAGCCGTCTTGTCGGATCCTAGATTTCCGTCGTTGATTCTTCCGTGTGACATCTGAATGTATACAACATCGTGGCCCGATAACAGACCTGGGAACAGAACGAGCAGCATGGTGTGGGGTTCAATCAAGAACGCAATACAAGTGACGCAATGCTATCAACATAGGTATCAGATTGACAGAATCATCTACGATGAGCGAAAACGCCTTGTTTTAGACCTACGAATAACAGAATGGGATCAAACGTAGATCGGATGCGGCCCACGAGACAGCCATGTGGAAGACGTGTAGAAGACATGTAGACAGCGGTCAATGAGCGGTATTTATCTTGTTATCTTGCCGAAGGTGACGATAGAAAAGATCTAGAGCAAAGGGACAGTCTATTTTTAGACCCCCGAACATTGTGTGTATGTACGGGAACCTATACCGCTACCGGACCCAGAAAACGATAGAAGTCAGCGACGAGGTATAGGCTTCCAGCGACGACCACCAGTCCCTCTCCTTCCCTTCGGGCTGCCCATTCCAGCGCCCTCGCTAATTGATCAGGCGAGTCCTCATCGGCGACCCAAACCCCTGCCTCTGGCACGAGTGTGCGCACGGCCTCGCGCAGATCTGCAGGTGCGACGGATTTCACCCATGGCATTCCTTCCGGGGGTGTAAACCCCAAACACGCGACGTTGACGTTGACGTTCAAGGTAGAATGTGACGGTAGGGTTGGTGGGAGGATCGGAGAAAGAGTTTGGAGCGGAGTCTTTGGTGGTGAATGTGAGAGCGACAGGATGTAGGTAAGGCTGATGGGCGTGTCTTGTTCGATGGAGGCGAGAAGGTGGGTGATGTATGATCCCAATGTGACGGCCGAGGCAGGATTGTGGGCACCGTCTGCGAGTGCCAGAAGGGGGCGGGGTATGCAACCAGTAGGAATTGTATGGAACGATAACCGACCCGGCCAACGTACAGACTTGATCCCCTGAGAGACGGTTTCAGGTGTGATCCGACCCCAGAGGCCATAACGGGCACACGAGGGATGCGTCAAAAGCACGGAAATGGCGGTGACAGCGATTGCCAAATTATCGATCTGGTGGTCACCATATAGCGGCAGTAGTGCCTGCAACTCTCGAGAAAAGCAGGGCATATGGACCTTTACTGGCTGAGGGGAAGGTTTCCTGAAAGTGGAAACCGATGTCAAGGTGAAGACCGACTCCTGAGGTCCGTCAGTTCCAACATCCCAGTCCCGTTTGACCACCTGCAGGGACCGAACGAGCTCTCCACCAATTGTTTCCACTACCTCCTTCACTGCTTCTTCCACTCCACCATGCGTCTGGGGTCCAAACACTAGAGGACGTCCCAACCGAGTGATCCCCGCCTTTTCTTTCGCGATATCAACGACAGTATTTCCCAAAAACGCTTGATGGTCAAGGTCGACCGCCGTCAATGCTGAGACAAGCACAGACTCATCCGGTATGATGTTCGTTGCGTCCAGGCGACCTCCCATTCCTACTTCTAGCACAACAACATCCAGCTTCGCGTCCTCAAACAGGAAAAGTGCTGTCAACGTGAGCAGCTCGAAGCTGCTGAGCCCCGTACTCTGTTCTGTGTCGACGCGTTCGATGTGGGCTCGCGCGTTGGCATAGACGTCCGGATCGACCGGCTGATCATTGATCACGATGCAATCATAGATAGACACGAGATGAGGGCTGTTATACCGTCCGACGGACAGGGGAGGGGAAGAATTGCGTAGGATCGAGGTAAGGATAGCTGCAACACTACCTTTGCCGTTTGTGCCTGCGATATGAAAGGTCGGGCGTATATATGGCGGTAGATATTGCACTAGGCGCTGAAGTCTGTCTAGACTGAGGTCAATGGACATCCTTCGTGACGGTCAGGAAAGAAAAGCCAGAGCGATTTACCGGGTAATTATTATTATTATTATACCTTTTTTAAGCGTTTTATGCCATCTTCCGTCCTCAAAAATTAACCATCGATTTTACTTGAAGTTCTGTAGACGTTTGCGAGAGTGGCATGGCTTGGGCAAGGGCATGCCAGAAGAAAAGAATTGGATGATACTTAATTAAATTTTACCGCCAGACAGGGTCTCTGTAGGTCATTAATCATTTCCCACACATTCGACTTCCTTTCTCCATGAATCCATGATTTCTCCGGTCACATAGAATCGATGGGAATTTTTCAGAGTCCCAGCTGACAAGTTCAATTTACCAAATGAATGTCGCTCTACCTATGCCGCCTCCTCGCCTTCAGGCTTAGGTTATGTCGACGGAAGGGAAGCAATCTCACTAGTAGGTGCGAGCAGTCGGAGCTCCTGTTCGAAGTCTTCATGATTCGAGGCAGTCAAGCCGATTTCCCCAGTGCCGTCAGCTAACCCCATTCAAATTTCACATCAATCCCCTTTTCCACCATGAACTACCGCGCCAACCCGTACTACTATTTGGCATAAGTAGTATGTCAGCTTTTCTTAAACCACCTACCCTCTTCTTCCCAGTCCCAGGACTTGTTCGCCGTCAGACGGACGGCTGATGCCTTCCGATATAGGTGCTGATGTTGAGTATATGGGAGGAGTATGGTGTGAAGGCGTGTTGTACGGTAGGTGTTTCGTTTGGCCGAGGTTCTTCATAGACTGACTGATTTATCTTATAGGAATGCAGTAGGTGCAGCGTTCGAGTCCTCTCTGGCTGAACATCTTACATTTACTTCTTAGCATCATCGTATTCGGTGTGCTCTGTAACATATTCCTTTGCCAATCCTACATGAAAGGTCGGGAGACAGCGTCCGCGTAAGTAACCCTCAGTTATATTCGAGTCTCTCAATTGATTCTATCACGACAGGGTCCTTCTAATGTTGAGCACTTGCATGTTCATCCTCTCTACGGCCCACGTCGCGCTCGCGCTGTACCAACTCTTGCAAGGCTTCACTCAAGAACGCAATTCTGAAGGCGGTCCTGAACATTTCTTCCGACGGAATATCTTTCCCAAACGCCAGGCTATTTATATCATCAATGTACGCCGCTCTTGCTCTCTATCCTGCGAAGCCTCACTGAAATTTAGCTAGACTCTGCTTGGCGACATGCTCTTGGTGCGCGACGTCTTGAGCTTGTGCTAACCTTCTTCGTGCTGATGGCCGTTTAGATATGGCGCGTGTATGTCATCTGGGGACGAAGCTGGAAGATCTGTGCCTTTCCTGTGAGTCATATATGCTCTCAGTCCTATCGCATGTTCTAATACATTAGTCAGGTACTTGCCTTCGTTGGTACTATAAGTACGTCCTCATCTTTGAAACAGAATCTCGCCCCTCTGACCACCTCTAGTATGTGGCATCGCAGTTATTGTCCTGAACCCCAGCCACTCCGTATTTAATTCACATCTCGAACCCTGGGTTGCGTCAGAATTTGTACTAAATATCATAACACAAGTCGCAGCAACCGTTCTCATCGCAAGCAGGATCTATTACGCATCCAATCTCGCAGGAGCGGGTTCACGAAATAGACCATATTACATATCTCTCACGTGGGTGGTCATCGAATCCGGCGCGATATACACATCACTGGCCCTCGTCCAGCTTATCACCTACTTGGCGAAGATAAACGCTAACGTGATACTCGAGCTTATGCTAGCTCAAATATGTGTGTGTACCTTGATTCCAACTCGCATCGCTCTCTACTCTCTGACTCCTTTTCTGCAGGCTATAGCTCCTGCCTTGATAGCGGTGCGCGTTGGACTCGGCTACGCGTATGAAGGAAACGAAACAAAATTGGATGATGGAGTACTGGACGATGTAGTCCTCGATACCATCGACGATACAATCCCCCCATCGATTCACCGCGAGAAAAGTGTGCTTAGATCAGGCACCCTTGCCGTCAACGCACTGTCTAGAGGACACGGTTCACATTCACGCTTCCGAGCCCAGTCTTATGATGAGGATCCAGATGGGCTGGTATGATGGTTTGATGTGTGTATTATACCGTACGATATAATGCAGGCTCTCTGGTTACTTTGACATCGCACTAGCTTCCATGTATTACTTATGTTGATGTATTCGATGAAAGGAAACAATCACTGTGATCTGAGCATAGTACTTGCCGACAATAAAACTTTAGACTGAAACGTAGATATACAGCAACCCATTGCATGCCCGCCCAGGAATCACCATTCAATCATTTCTGGGAAGAACTTGTCGATGAGCGCCGTATAGTAAGGCTTCAAGGCCTCCGGATCGACGGAATCGTCGCTCTTGCTATACAAATCATAGGGATTGAATGCGCGGACTGCATCAAGGGCATCCTTATCAGCAGGACATGTCAGGTGTTGATATGCCCCTTCGCGATGCCACCTAAGTCAAGCTGTTCAGCAACCGGCCTGGAGGAAGCATTCCTCTGTGAACGCACGGATAGAAGCTATGGTATCGGATCATCGCCAGTCCTTCGGGAGGCAGGCTGCACTGATTCTTGAGGATGAGATAAAGATACTGATGTGCGCACGTCAGGCGAGTTTGTGTGGGATAACAGAGTAGAATCGAACCTCGTCGTGGCCCCATGACAGCATCACGTTCTCCAAGCCACAATTGGGTTGGTATACCCCGTATTCTGTGGAATAAATAGCGTCTTTGAAGTCTGGGTTTCCCGCAAAAGTGTCGGGGTAGATGATTTTGTCGGAAAATTGGCATCCTACGACTGTGACGGCAGTTCGAGTTGCTATGAACGAGTCGAAGGCATTCCTAGCTTACCAAATGTGTCCTAATATGCATGGAAAAATTAGGAGGGATAGTGAGACAACGACAAGAACACCAACTCACACCGACAACGTCCCACTGGCCCCTGATGGTACGGGGTTGCCGGTAAGCATCAGGATTTTGGAATGAGCGCTGCCAACTTACTCCGAGCCGAAAATATACAATAGTTTACCGAGGTCATGGACGAGCCCAACGACTTGCATCCATTCAGGCTTCCCGTCCCTGCGAATGGCTTCCGCAGTCTGGAGGAAATGCTCGATCTGGGAGGCATCCGTCTACATTCAACGCCAGGTGTCAGTAGGGTTTATAGATAAGTGCCGCGGAGAATGACTGACGTCGGGATCGGAGGCATCCACCAGGGTGTTCAGTTTCTCCATCGCCTCCCATATGCCTAATAAGATGCGCCTTCAGCTACGGTGTGCGTCGAGTGGTTGTCACTTACCCATTCGAGCACGCACAGACTTCCTGAACTTGACGCGGGCGTTGATGTTGAATTCCACGGTCTGCTTTGCTATGTGAAGTCGAGAATTGAGCAAAAGAATGGACAAGGAAAGAAAAATTGATATTACCATGTTGTTCCTTATAAAAATCTTTAACTCTGTCACAGGCCGCCTCAAACTGACGAAATTTGGTCCTGTCCTTTACAGAGTCGAATGCGGACTGCTCGTCGTAGAGTTTTCCCTTTAAAATGTTGACTGAACAGCGCATTAATACACTATACTTGAATTCAGCACGTCAAGAATAATACCTCGGTCGATGTCATCTGACACAGCTTCAAGCTTGGGGGATTCAGGGGTACGCATAATCAGAGACGAGGAGGGAAGCAAGATCCGTGGTCATAAGAGGAGCAGACATCATTGAGAAATACAAAATTGGAGCCTTGCTAAAGGAGTTGAACTGTGAATCACTGATGGGAGAACCCAGCATTTCCGGCCCGGCCGGGATTCACAGAAGATAAGATTACAAGAGCGGCGACTCATCGCTCGGAAATAATAACGACGTAGAATGCTATACGGCCTGACATTTCCGGGCTTGGCTATGCCTAAGTGGTCACCCAGCGAGTAGTTTAGCCATCACTTTCCACTTGTAACACTTTTTCATCGTCGATTCGTCAAGGGATTCGTGTTTTAATTTAGGGCATAGTAGCATAATCAATTATCATACGTCTCAAGTCCATGAATACCAACTACGCAGTCCCACACGACACTATCGACAACAACAGAAAAGGAGCATACACGTCAAAGCAGTCGCAGAAGTCTAGCCCGATACATGGACAGTAGACATCCATACAAGTAAGCACAAGGTTTATCACAATACTCCGAACTCTTGAACACACAAATACACTATCAAGAACAGCACAAACCTGCTTGACATTGAGGACAAGATTAACGTAGATGGCGCACTACTTGTGATGAGAATGTCGGTCCTGATCGTATTGTTCAGACAGTTCACGAGCTCTTGATCATTATTATCTGGGAGCGGTGCATCGGGAACGCCGGGTGATGAGAACTTGAAAACGGCGGTGTTGTTGTACCCATCCAGCGTCAGAACTGCCGAGGAGGCTCGATAATATTGAATAGCTTGTTCAGGCAGAGGTTGGGACTGATTATTGCCGGTGAAAGCCCGGAGATCCCCATTGGAGGGTACCACAAGCCCGGAGCAGGCTTGATAGACTTCTGAAATAAGGGCCGCCGCTGTCGCTTGGTCCGACACGAGGTGGTAGTTGATGCTTGGCGAAGCTTGGGATGTAAAGGTCGCAATAGTCAATGGGCCGCCAGGCCTGTCCACATTCCCTGGAAGTCCATACTGTTTAAGAATACGATTTGAGTGTGTGTAATCGATGCGATGAGGTTTGAACTGACCTCTATGACGAAATAGATTTCTTGATAAATCGGTATAGATAGAATAGCAAACCATACGATGGGCCAGAAACCGAAGGGAAAGCCGCGACCTTTGACGCCTGCCGCCGGATATCCGGGATATCCACTGCCATACTGCCTAACAAGAAGTTAGAAGCGCCATTCAATGGTTATAAACGTGCCTCCTCACCTAGTCCCGTATACTTCATTTCTGGAACCACCGCCTACGCTACGACCAGCAAATGGATATCCTGGAGAAATTACGGCCGGTTTGCCACCCCCCTTTTCCTTGGATGCAGAAACAGTAGTCCCTGGCACACGAATGGGCGATGCGCCTGAAGACGTGCCGCCTTTCGAAGAGGCACTCGAGCCTTTCGGAGAGCTGCTTGATGGACGACCTCCACCGCCACCGGGGGACGGGGCACGCTTCGAGAAGAATGGCACGTACATCTTCTGAGGATGGTTCGAAGGGTATGGTTGATATAGATGGTGGGTGAGGTGAGAGTTGATTGATGCGTACCGCAGCATTTTATAGGGCTGGTGTGGCGTAAATGGCCCTAGCATTTAGGCCTCGTGTTGTTTGGAGAGAAGCCCGACGTAATCACAGAACCTAGAAGAATAGAGAAACACACTGCTTTGTGGATGACTCGGTGTATTGTATTAAACAATTGGGGGTATACCTCGTGGCCTATCCTTTACCGAAGCATGGGATAAGGAGTGACTGTCGTATAGCCTTGGGCATCGATATTTAGAATAAGTTGTCAAGATCGAGATCAAATGATTGTTTTGGTAGTTTGTGGCCATCCTAATAATTCGTGACAAGCAGAACAAGGCAGTTGATACCTTGATCAACGAACAAATGTCAGTATTAGCGCCTAAAGACTCACATCGACTCACCTTGAGGAAGGCAGTCGAGTAATTAGTGATAATATCGACGGCACCTCGGCTGAGAACATGGTACGGTAGTGCCATTAGGTGGAAGGTCGACGCACGAGTCTGCTGAACAATGGCATACTCAAGTGTGACTAGCATACGTGACAACGCCACGCTAGGACCCACGAAATCTCAAAGTGTGGCCAAAGGAAACAACAACAGGGATTTGTTGAAGCCTTAACGACGATACCGGCCATTGTAACAGCGTTGGTCAAATCGCCCCCAACTGCCGTTGACATGGTGAATGCGGAACTCTAACACTCACAAGACTGGTTGAAGACTGCATAGTACTTCTGTTCATGCCATGACTGCTCCGTAACCACATTCGACGATGGGTGCGCCTTGATTACGTCGTACAAGCGCCAGAACGTGACAGACAACATAAAGGGCGTATAACTAAAAAGTCTGACCCTGATACTTGGTTGTACATCTAGATTCTACATGGCCCATAAGTTGATAAGTAGAGGAAATGAGGTCACGAAAAAAACTTTGCGCACCTGAACAGAACGGGAATTTGATTGATCATCTGGCACGGTACGTCAGGGACACGACGGAGGGACGATTAATTACAACAGGAGCTACAGTTATATTAGGGTTGACCACAAGGCCCATACTAGCAGGCCAAAAAGGTGCAAATTTGGTGGTAATCCAGGAACTTGAACCGCGGCCCGAGGTGACCAGGTCTTTATTGCCCGATGATAGAAGACCGGGCCGCCTACAGGAGATAAGATTAGATGGACTGTACCCTCCAACTTCTTCATCACACGCAGGGCATAACGCAATAGTATTATCGTAAAAGAACGGCGGCGGCCTGAAGTCCATGAGCAAACGTACTGTATGTAGTCATACAATAGAAAGAAAGAATGCACTGTGCACGTCAAAACGAGCATCGTTGCAGAATTCTAGCCCGACAAAGGGTCCCCGGACGCTAGACATCCGCCGGACGAATCAAACGAACATTGAGCCGTATCCAAGCCGTATCACCACACGAAGCATGCCTTGACACACAGACACATAACCACAACCAAAAACAACCCAAACACACCTAACACTGAGTACGTCGCTATCGCTATCGCAGACGGCACGCTCTTTGTGACGATAGGAATTGCATCTCCGATTGTTCTATTCAGACAAGCCAGGACGTTTTGATCAGTGTCTGGTAGTGGGGCATCCGGGACGTCGCCTTCGGATGAAAATACTGCGGTATTGTTGTACCCATCCAGCGTCAGAACTGCCGAGGAGGCTCGATAATATTGAACGGCTTGTTCAGGCAAAGGTTGAGATTGATTATTGCCGGTGAAATCCAAGGGAACCGCGTTCGAGGGTACCACGAGCTTGGAGCAGACCTGGTTGACTTCTGGGATAAGGGCCGCTACTGTAGCTTGGTCCGACACGAGGTGATATTTGACGCTCGACGAAGCTTGGGATGTAAAGGTCGCAATAGCCATTGGGCCGCCAGGCCTTTCCATATTTCCCGGAAGTCCATACTATCAAGAAAAAGGATGTTAGTGTGTGATAGTAGATGGGACCTGTTTTGAACCGACCTCTGTAACAAGATAGATTTCTTGATAAACGGGTACAGCCAGAATCGTAACCAACACAATCGGCCAGAAACCGAAGGGAAAATTACGACCTTTGATACCTGCTGCTGGAAGCCCGGGATATCCGCTGCCGTAATGACTAAGAAGAAGTCAGAAACACCATTCAAAGTTTTGAACGTGCCTCCTCACCTAGTCCCATATACTTTGTTTCTAGAACCACCGCCTATGCTACGACCAGCAAAGGGATGTCCTGGAGAGATAACGGTCGGTTTCCCGCCCCCCTTTCCCTTGAGCGGTGCAGAAATAGTAGTGCCTGGCACTAGAATGGGCGCACTGGAAGATGTGCCACCTTTCCCACCTTTCCCCCCGCCGCTGGATCCACGGCCTCCACCGCTTCCACGACCTCCACCGCCTCCACCCTTTGGAGAAGGAGCACGCTTCGAGAAGAATGGCACGTACATCTTCTGAGAATAGTCCGAAGGGTATGTCTGATGTCTGATGTGGCTAGTGGGGTGTGGGATGGTGTGTGCGTATCGCAGCATTTTATAAGGCTTGGGCGGCGTAAATGGCTACAGCATTTAGGCCTCGTGTTGTCCAGATAGAAGCCCTGCATAATGGTAGAATAAAGATGTACACTGCTTTGCGGATGACTTGATTATTATATGTAACAATTGGGGGTATATCCCGCGGCCTATTCTTTGCCGAAGCATGGGACAAGGAGCGACTAGAGGATAGCCTTGAGCATCGATATTTGGAATAAGTTGTCGAGATCGAGATCAACTAGATTTGGTAATTCGTGGCCAGATAATAGTGCTTGTGATAAGCGGGACAAGGCAGTTGATATCTTAATCAACAAGAGATGTCAACATTAGCGCCCAAGGATTCACATTGGCTTACCTAGTGCGAAGGCAGTCGTATTAATTTGCAATAAACTCGACACTGCCTCAATCGAGAACTGGTACTGTAGAGGAAGGCCGACGCATGAGTATGCTCGTTTGAAGAAATGACGCTAAAGTGTGAGTACAAATCACAACGCCACGCTAGGACCCACAAATCATTTAACAACAGATATTTGTTCGAGTCTCAACAACAGACCGAAACAACATTAGTACTCGAGGGCTGCACACAAGGAACGTGAAGCATGTCAAAATTTGCCCTGCCGGTCTTCAGACGTTCGGACGTTAGCTCAGAGGCTTGTAGGGCGCTTCATGATTATTATTCCGAGAACATACCACAACAAATTCGTCGACGTGGTGACTACGCCAACATCCACAATGCTAGTCCAAAAACTGCATGGCTGCATATGGATAGCCGTGTTGGGAGAGCACCTTCAGGAATTACAGATATTTGCGATGGGTGCTGTGCCTTCCCCACGAGCGCTAGAATGTCATCGAGGTACGAAATGGCGGGCATAATTAAAAAGTCTGACGCCGATATGTGATTGTATATCTATATGGTATAAATCGATAAGTGGGGGAGATGAGGTTACGAAAACAAATGCGCACGTCAATTTCAACGATCATCGCAATCGCAAGGTACATTCGGGACATAACGAAGTGATAATTAATCGTGACTAGCTGATAGCCTAGAATAATGACGAGAGAGACCACAAAACCCAAAGCAGGCCAAAAAGGCTCAAGTTCGGTGCTGATAATTCAGGAGCGCCGCTAACGAGAGGAACCGCGGCCGCGATCGTGTCGTTTAGACAGCTCAGGAGATTCGAATCAATGTTGTTGGGAAGGGGGACATTAGGCGTTCCGTCAGGCCCGAGGGCTGCAGTGTTGTTGTACCCGTCAAGGGTCAGTGCAACGGTACTCGCTCGATAATATTGTATCGTCTGTTCTGGCTGTGGAATGGCCGAGAACGAATCCTCGTAGGGCGACGGAGCAGAGGAAGTGGAACCGTTGTTCAAATTGTCAGAACAAGCGTCCTCGATATCGAGGATTAAGGAGGCAACGGTTGTGTTGTCAGCGATGATGCGGTATGTCGTGCTGCTGTTGTTGGAGACGAAGACGGCAGCAGCTAAGGGCCCTCCTGGACGGCTGCTATTGTTAGGTCGACCATACTGAGGAACAACGAGGAACGTTAGTAATATAAAGGTGCAGAGGGTTACGTCTGCTTCACCTCTGAGTTGTGCAAGTAGGCACCTGCACCGAGGCCGCCAAGGCCGCCCCATGCAATGGGCCAAAATAAGAAAGGGAAGCCACGTCCAGCAACGCCTCGACCTGCAACGTTTGGATACCCGCTGCCGTATTGTCTGAAACAATGATAAGATGGTAGCTTCATCATGAAAGCTGACACACGTACTGATTTCCATAGATCTGAGCTCTAGTAGCACCGCCAGCGTCGCGACCTGCGAAAGGCTGACCAGCTGGTATAACTGTGGCTTTTCCGCCCCCAGGTCCAAAGGAACTTGCGGTTTTAGTGGATCCACCTGAGCTGATAGGAGCGGAACGGCCACCACCACCACTACCACTAGTACCCGCGCCCTTTCCACCAACGCCGCCGCCCCCTCGCCCGCGCCCTCCACCACCCTTCCTTCGGTATAGTGTCTTCAACCGCTTGTTGGACGGCGTTGAGATGAACGGCACGAACATGGCTCAGGTCCTTTACCTGGAGAATGGGTTAGGCTCTTCGGAAACAGCTTGACAGCACGTACACTGGGATGGAAAGGAAGAATCCAATCTCTCCATGCTCTTGGTTTATAGCTTGGCAATCACCAGGCAATCACCAGAGACATTCGTTGTATAGCCTTGCCACAATAGGAAATGGTTTCAAATTTAAGTGCGCCTAGATCTTCTCACGCTCCTTTTCAGGACTTCCAATCTAGCCGTTATCTTATCCAGAAGCGTCCTGCTCGCATGCTCCAGCCTCAAGTATCTCACCCAGGAACCCAAGGTCAAGTACTTCGAAAGCTCTCTGCGCCCAGGTAACGAGCTCGTGGTGGTCATTCAGCTCCTCCTTATGGAACCCACTGGTTCTAGCCTGCTCATCGTGGGGTATCTTTCTCCCTGCCGCTGATTACATTTGGATTACATTCCTGGACCGTCTACATAGCCTCCTTGTAGACCTCGTGTCACTGGATGACTTCCCGTAAGGATCTGGAATGGATTTAGAATTTGGACAACATAGAATTCTCCATCAGCCGTGATGCCGAAGCCTAGGATTTGATGGGAAGCAATTAAAATCGTTCTGCAGAGGCCTCTGAACCCCTCTGTAGACAAGAAAAGTTGCTCTAGATATGATCGGCGTAATGGGATCTCCCAATTGGCGCTCCGGTTGTCCATTTGCTATGTTTTCTAGATTCTAAATCACACTCAGATTCTTACGGGAAGTCACCCAGTGACTCTTCGGCGCATCTGGTACGGCTCGTCGATTTGATTTTGAATGTAGGGCTTTATTATTGAACGTTACTTGGCGCTAGGCTAGAGTTTATCATGGGGGTCCAGTGAGCGTTGACTCGGACCTTCAAATTCGTGATCACATCAGGACTAAGC
>JABCKH010007749.1:0-35306 GCA_018851285.1 Lyophyllum semitale | reverse complement strand
GCTCGTGAGTGGAAGCTGTTTGAAACAACCATCGGTTGTTTGCGAAGGCAGGTTCCCACGCACCTGGGGTAACCCGGACCCGCATGTCATGGGTCCGGGTGATCGTCGGGTCGGCAGAATCGTACCCATACCCATACCCGAGTAACCCGGGGTCATTTACCCGGGCGGGTCGGCGTACCCGTGCCAATCACTAACTACACCATACAAGAGCACAGCTCACTACGGACGAGTCCCCTTGGACTTCGGCACCCCAAACTAGAGCTGAGCAAGAAGAATATATTGTATTGAGAGCATGCAAATTTATGAGTAGGATTCAGCGGTATGAGTAAGTGGTATCGAGAGATGCGTGATAGAGATAATCATGAAACTGGGAGACGGTGGCTACGTGCATAAGTGTCCATTGTGGCCTCAAGACCACGCGCACGATGAGAATTAGCAGCATTGGAGATAAAGAGGGGGAGAATCGAGTCGATACGGCGCCAGTACTCAAGGAAGGCGCGGGATAGCCAGCGTCCCTGAGTTGCCACTACGTTGGGATCGGTACCCTGCAACAGAAGCTCCGTGGCGCCACCAATGCGAAATGCATGACCGGGCATGCTCGGAAAACCGGCCTCATGTTGTAAGATGGTTGTTTGTGTACCACTTTCGTTGTGGGATAGTTGTGGGATCAAACCAGATCAAACCCTAACGGATTAAATAAATTGGAATGGTTCCTGAAGCCTCCATATCATTTTGAACGACTATCTTCAAAATCGTTGGAGTGTGGTATCGAGACTACCTGAAGCCCTGCCAAGCCATGCACGTTGAAGAAATTGTTGCAAGGTCATAAAATGCCACCCGCCAGCAACCGCTGGCCCAGGCCCCATCGACCGTCTAGACTCAGAATATGCCCCAAGAACTCATAACGATTGATGACACCAGCCCGAAAATCGTATACACTGGTCAATGGGAGGTGGGCGGGACCTCTAGAGAGTATAACCGCACGACGCACGGTTCATGGACAGAGGGTTCGCAGGCCAGCATCACATTCACCGGTACGTCGTCTAGATCCCCACCTATCATGAATCCTACTCACCCAGACTAGGCTCTTTTATAGAAGTGTATGGAACCATCGGACGTGAATGGAACGACAGGGACCCAGCCTTCTCTCCCATTACAGCGTACACAATCGATGGACAGAACGGATCCACGGCCTCTTTCATTGGCACGCCGTCAGAGGCCATGCTTTTCAAGCAACTGTTCTACAAATCTCCGGAGCTCGCAAGGGGGAAACAACATACACTGGTAGTGACACTGAAAAATTCAAATAAGAATGCCTTTTGGATCGATTATTTCCAAGTGGGCACATCGGCGAGTTCGCAGGGGGTGATAGCAGGCGCTGTCGTAGGGGGGGGTTGTAGGAGTTCTACTGCTCATTATTATCGCCATTCTCCTCTCGAAGAAGCCACCATATGAGAGACCACCCCGAAAAGAGAGCTGGTCTTGTGCGTGTCTGTCTCTTCCCGCGAGTGTGTTGATCTGAACCAATTGGATAGATTGGCCATGGCGTTCACGTCGGCCAACACATCTCGCTCCCTTTGGAAGTGATCGATATTCAGAAACTACACCTCTCAGCGCGGAACGGCCGGTATCGCAACACACTCTAAACCACCTTACCCCTTACCGCCATCCAGAATCAAATCCAAACCCAAACCTAGAGTTGGTGGAGCCTGTTAGCGCATCAGGCTATACAATTCGAGGAAGCACATTCGCGGATAAAACAGTAGCCTCGACCAACACACCTATAAACACTAGTGCAAACCAGAACGTTAACAACCATGCGAGCGCAAGTTATAGTGGGTACACAACTAAAGGAGGCACGTCTGCTGACAAGACAAGACCTCACGCACAGTCGAATGCGTCGAGCAGCAGCGCTAGTCCTAGCAATGGCCAGGGACTCTTCACGGTTCCCGTCAACCATGAACACTCCGTCCACAGTGCCGAGGCCATTTCCAGCGGCTGCCAATGAATTGGGTGGAGAAGGGGACGCTCCACCAGCGTATACGGATGCGCGTCGCCCTACCTTGGAGTAACTTCTTGATGTTCGATTCCACGCAAAACGGGACTTCATAGATGTATTACTTGTGTACCAATGGGGTTGTTTCTTGGAAACTGTGTGGTCAGTTTCGGTGTCAGCGGTCAGGGCGAACCTTATGTGCTCCAAACACAGAAACCAATCCGAGCTGTTTTTCCATCCTCTGCACTCGAACTCCTTAGACATTGATCTGATTCCCTTTCACTAGTCACTGTTGAGGTCTCCCCATTCGACACCGTAGTCCTCGAACTGAAATGGCTACCAACACAGTCATCATCGATGGCGGTGGACATGAACACAACTTCACAACTCACGGCATAACTGCCGTAGGCTCTCGTGCCACTTTCAAGCTTAACGGTATGTGAATAGTGCTCCCACCAACACTCGAACGTCGAACCACCAATACGTTATCTTCCTCCAGGATCATCCATTGCAGTCTATCGGATTATCGGGAACGAAAACAATAATGGCGATCCGTCATTTGCGCCAATAACGACGTACATCATTGATAATTTGGCGCCTGTATCTTTCACTGGCATCCTCAACCACGGCGTAGTCTATCGACAGTTGTTTTACAAATCCCAGCAGCTGGAAGAGGGCGAAGGGAAAGAGCACACTCTGGTCATCGAGAACACCCCCGTGGGAAGGAATATAGTTTGGCTCGACTATCTTGAGCTCGTCAGCAGCACCGAACGACCTTCGACGTTATCCGTTCCTACTGGTGGATCTTACTCGCCAGGCGAGATTCCAGGCGCAGTGCTCAGTGGAATTGTGATTGACAGTATCGGTACTTTTGCATCACTTTTCCTCCTGTGTAATCTACTGCCTTCGTCGCCGAGCCCATAACCAAGGGGACGAATAATTGGACTTCTACCAGTTTCGGCAGCTGCGAGTTGGTAAGTCTGCTCGCATTTTGAGTGATGCACCTCTGATAACTGTACTTCGAACATTATTCAACGACTTTCTCCTGGCGCCTTAGCCTACAGGAACCGGTTAGAATTGCGCGCGCAGCTGGGGGCTCATCTCACCCCATTTGACGATGAGAATGCATCCCGGCTGGCCTTGCTTGTCGAAGATGACGACGCACATGCTGATATAGGTCCATACGCTTATGTTAAACCACGCAATCTTGCCATCTAACTCTCGCATCCTCGGTATCAGACTGACTCTACTATGATACCGACTTCCAACATCTTTCACGAACCATTTCCCCGCAAGGGTGCCTTTCTAGACAAATAAATAGTGCCCGACGATTCTCAAGGGCTTCCGCCAACACTCAGGGATCGCTCCATGCTCGACACCACGGCGGCAAGATTAATCACTCGCAGGAGGCGGCTCCGCCCACGTATGACAGTTGAACTGCAACGCGTGACTCGGATTTAGTAGTGCGTTCCCATGTCCTGAGTTGGTCTTGGATATGTATAACTTCACATTTGGCCGCAGTATTAGCTATGCATTCGATTGAGTTTGCATCAGGCATCTTGTAAGGCTTCGGTTGCACCTCGTCCACAGCTGTCTACCATTCTGGGACGCAACTGTGTCACCAGATACATAATTGAGCTGCGAGCGTCAATTGTCACTTATGGGCGCCTGAATTGAGGCATTCTCGAATGCTCCACTGGCTTGACTCTGGGACGTACAAACACCAAGGATTCAGCGCCACCGGGCGTCAATCATGTGTTAAACTGTTTATAAACGCCTAGGCAGAAAAGCTACAATCTCACGCTCTTGCTGCCCACCTCCGAACATAAATGAGTGATTGGCTCTTGCGTACACGTTCGGCTCTCAGCACCATTGCCATCGCTATACCTGGCTTCTCGGATAAGACATTCGTACCGCTGTCTGTCAACTATTTCCCACATCGGTGAGTACGAATAGTCTTGGCGCCTGCCATGGATTCGAGCTGATTTATCCCAGAAAATGCAATTACGCCTGCGAATTTTGTTTCCACACCTCGAAGAACCTCAAGATACTTCCCCTCGAGGACGCGAAGAGAGGGCTGAGAATGCTCGCAGCTTCCGGGATGAAGAAGCTTAACATCAGTGGTGGCGAGCCTTTCCTCCAGCCCCATTTCATCGGAGAAATTTTTCGTTTCGCAAAGGAGGAGCTTCATCTCGAGTCTTGCAGCATCGTGAATAATGGATCAAAGGTTACCGAGAAGTGGTTGGATACATACGGAAAGTATCTCGACGTTATGGCAATATCCTGCGACAGCTTCGTTGCAGAAACGAATATTCTTCAGGGCCGAGCAGATAATAAGAAACCAGACCACATTGGTCGAGTATTTGAGGTCGTCGATTGGTAATTCTTCGGTGTAATTGTGCTATCATCATTCATGCCTGACTCACGTCGGACCAGGTGCCGTCAACGTGGTATCAAGGTGAAGATAAATACCGTCATTACCATGTAAGCGAATCGCGTCGCGAAAACCGTCCAGTGAGCTCACTATAAGTACCAGTCACAACTGGGAAGAGGACATGGTCGATCGTATTCGAGAACTGGCTCCATTTAGGTGGAAGGTAATAATCTCACCTCGTCATAGTACAATGCTCGAGGCCTCACCAGAATGTGTCTCAGGTCTTCCAAGTTCTTCTCCTCGACGGCGAGAATACCGGAAGAGGAACTGGATCTCTTCGTGATGCGCGACATTTGGTGATCAGCGATGAAGAATTCGCAGCCTTTGTTGCGCGCCACAAAGAGATCGAATGCCTCGTACCGGAATCCAACACTGCCATGAAGGATTCCTATCTCAACCTCGACGAGGAAATGCGGTCAGTGTTATACACAGAACAATATAAGCATTGCCGACCCGTGAATGTTATTTACAGATTTCTGAATTGTCAAGGAAGTGGTAAAATACCTGGACGCTCTTTGCTCCAAGTTGGCGTACAGGAAGCCCTGATGGACGCGGGATTTGATGAAGAACAGTTTTTCAGCCGTGGAGGGGTGTTTGATTGGAAGAGAGATCCTGACGAAGGAGCAGCAAATTCGACTGATTGGTGAAGTCTCATAAACCTGTAAGCGTATGAAGAGCTGAACTAAAATTTCGTTGCGATTTGTGAATACAAGGCCATAGAACATGCATGTCTCTAGCCCGCATGTTCTATGGCCTTGTGTTCAGGCGTGACTTGGGTGGTAATCCTAATTTTTTGGTCATCGCAGGCGACTGGCTACGGTAAGCTGAATGGCCATCCCAGTGGACGTGTGATGCCCGTTCATAGGTTTTCCCCTTTCTGTCTTTCCTTTGCATGTTTCGATTACGAGCATCTCAGTGTAGCAATCAAACAAACGTTTGCCACGCAGACGAGTGGAGGGGTTACGTGTGTTACGTGCTGAAAGGAAGTTTGTCGCTTGAGCGACGGAACCGCCCATCAACGTTAGGATAGCACACAATTTGAACGACCTCACACCGTACAAAATATCAAATATGTATCTGACATGATCTCACAGGAGTGACTTCTCACTGGGGTTCAACGTGAGGCATACTCAAGGAGACTCCAGGAGGACTTCGTTTTCCGCAAACGTTAGTACCTGGATCTAAAAATAGCCATCGAGCGCTCAACCTCCATCAACTTCAAAAATAATGTAGCTCCGGATGCGGGTCCTTACCCTTCGGAAGCTTTTCTTCAAACCTCCAGGCTCCATACTATTACACATATCGAACGATTGACAACGCGCGTGGTTCTCGCTCGACAATAAGGTGGATTTCCTTGGATTTCACCCCATACCACTGGAGGCAGGCAAGTATGCCCTTTCCCTGCGACCACGCCGAGGCACCCGAGCATGTGTATTGGCTGGAGTGAGCTGGAGCGCCACTCGTATCAGGGTGTATTTTATTATGTCAGGTGTCATGATATCGGGGTGTCAAGATCTGATGAAATGAGGAGGATGTGCACAATCTCTGAAGCAGGCACTTCGCTGAGCGCTCTTCTTTTCTCACTTTATTCCTTCAAGGTCGCCCTGACCTGTTTCTCACAAGCCTACATGGCCAGTCCAGTCATCGTTGATGACAGGGATCCCAGAATCGTGTACAGTTCGAGCGGTTGGTTTCTACTTGGTGGTCCATCCGAGTACAACTCAACGACGCATGGTGCACGGACGGCGGGGGCTACGGCGACCTTCAAGTTTACAGGTGCGTTATGGGATTGTTTGTTCATTAGCACCAATGTAACCCAATCGTCACCAGGCTCTTCCGTCGCGGTTTATGGAACTATTTCAGATATTGGAATCTACCTGAATCCTGTTTCAACATACAGCATAGACGGTTCCAGTCCTTTCACATACACTGGCATAGCTACATCGCAAATGCAATACAGGCAGCAGTTTTTCCAATCACCCAAGCTCGTGGACGGGGACCATACGCTGGTCATCACCGCTATCCTCAACAACGCGTCTCTTTGGATAGACTATATTGAATACACACCAGTTGTAGGAGCCCCCTCTACGTCACTTCAAGGCCCTACTACCACGGTGATCAGCACACTTCCCAATTCCACTCCCAATACTTCATCGACGTCAAGTTCACCAGGCCAGACCACTTCCTCTACAACTAACGTCGGTACCACGACGGTGGGGGGTAGTGGATCGACGAACCAGCAAGTCGGTGCATCTGGGACTCCTACAGGTTCTGCGGCCCCAGCGATTGCCTCTAGTTCGAAAGCTCCAACGGGGGCAATCGTGGGAGGTGTGGTTGGAGCAGTTATCCTTCTCCTGCTCATTGTAGTCTTCCTTTTTTTCTGGCGCCGGCGGCGCAGAGCCGCTGCCACAAGTGCGTAATGTTCGTTCGTGTTCGTTCGCTCGTCCTTGACGTCTTCGTTGTTTATCCAGCCTTGAGCCAGCCAGCATCACAAACCGCTACTATCACGCCCTTCATAGCGTCTGCCCCACCCTCAATGGTTGGGGCGCATTACAATGACAGTCAGGGCGGCCCCTTCTACGGTTCGGGCCCATCGCTGTACCCCAACACTGGTTCCGGTTACATTATCAATGGTGGGAGACGCTCAGAAAAAGTGGGCTTGCATCGCTCGCAGCCTTCTCAAGACACCGGTTCCGGTTCCTCGAGGGGCCTAGTAGGTGCTGAGCGCGACACAAGCGAAGCGTCGGCCTACGGTGGCATTGCCTCGTCCAAATCAAACTCTAGCGCGGGTGCCGGGGCTTCACGGCATATTCTACATACTGCAACCCCTCACGCAGGACCATCATTCGCCATTCCGCAAAGCCATGGCGCTGGGCCACTGTACCAGGGTAATCCATATGACACCCCGCCGGCATACTACCAGGGCCCAGCCACGACTCACGCACTATGACGCAACGCATCGCCCAAGCTACGCAGCATATCTACACCTGAGGACTGCACCACCTTTTTCTTCGGTAACTTTAACCGCTATTGGCGTAGGCAATTTGTGTTTTACTCTACCCACCTTTTCAATCTTGTCCTTTCTTCCATCACAAGGGGTGGGGTCACGCTTTTACTTTCTTGACGTTGCGACATTGCTGCGCACTTTATTCATCGTTTACTTATGAGTTCAAATTAATCGTCTTAGTACTAGTGATACATAGCTATGAAAGGACAAGAAATAACGAATAATACGTAGCATCTGCAGAGTATCAAACCTATTGAAGAGAAGCCTTTGTCAGATGATTGTGACGGATTCATAAGTATCGTGTTAATTTATCGAGGAACCACCTCGACTCCCGTCCATCATATGCTCGCCGCCGATACTTGTAGTATAACGGCGCGCGAGACGAGCATTAGTCTCGAAACCAGCCGTTACGGATTTGGTCCACTGTTGTCAATGGGGTGGAATGATCACCGTAACAAGTAGTTACGCCCACACATGATCCAAAAACAGAAAATCCTCTGATCAAACATTGCACTCACTCCCTCAGATCAAACATTGCGAATTACTGACAAGACGACTGGGATCGAGTCTAGACGAGCATTCAAAGTCACCCCAAAAAAAATAAATTCGGAATGTTCGAACGGTTCCTGAACCCACTACTGAAGCGCTAATTGCTTTAACCGTGACTCATCTAAATGAAGTCGGCTGTCTCCAGCACGCCCGGCGCAGAGACTTGATGCATTCTATACAGTATTAAGCTACGTATCTGACTTCACACTCAACGCATGTGGATTCAACATGCCTTAAAAAAATGCCTCTGGTGTCAGTACCCCGAGCATAGAGCTCTTCCCGACGTATATATAACCAGCGGAGAACAATCCCGGCATCACCTTTCGAAGGAAATCCATGACATCAGAAGTTTTAGGGGTGTAGCGCACGTCGCATAGATCGACGACTACGCGTCGCAAGTGAGTAGCATATCGCTCTCTCGTCAGCAGCCTATCCATTTCCTGCCATGCATCAATATTCTGGTCCTGCGTGGAGAATTGATAATAGATGACGACTTCAACTGTGTCAAGCACATTGATGTTTGATACCGTCCCCAGAGCGCCGCAGATGCGCGTGAGCGATCCAGACAATTCAGAGGTATTAGCCAGGCGAAACCGGATGCGCGAGAGGCTGTGAAGGTTTTGCGGATCCAGCTGTTCTGTCATATCATGGGTTTTATCAATGTTGTTCATGCAGAAATGGATTGCTCTTACCTATTGGGGGTAGGCTATCGACTACGAGTGCTTCCAGAGATGTTGCACACAATTGAAGGATGGCGGTGCACTCAATAAAACCCTGCTCGCTCTCGGTTGAGATCTCAAACGTTCGAAGGCCAGATAAGGACAGGTGCGATGAGGGGTCACCGAGGGCTACCCGAAGTTGCCGACAAGCGCTTGGGCTTTCCACCCGGAACTCCTTGAGAAACCCGGGGCTGGCGAGTGGTTCAAGTGGTGGAAAGGGGTCGGAGGTGATATCAAATTCAAGGGGAGGTCCACCCAGTAACGATAGGATGGTGATATGTGCAGAATGCCGTAAGGTATTGAGAGGGAAACCTTTGATTTCCTCCAAGTCGAGACGTACGAGTGTCGGCAAGCGTAAAATACGGAAGATCTCACTCTTTAACTCGTCATGGAGAGGTGCCCATTCCGAATGTGGTTTGGAATAACTGTTGGTCATGGTGATATGACGCACGCGAGAAAGGTTACGCAGTGCGCCGGTATGAGCCTGTGTAGTGCCCGGAAGGCCTATGCGGAGGATAAGACCTTCCACGTATGATGAGAGGCGTGGGCTGGATGCAAGAGTCTCGAGCAACTTTGACTGCCGGTAATGAATAGGCTCAGGTTCGGCATTGGCCGGCACGAGAATGTTGATATGACGAAAAATATGCATTTGAGAGGGATACCGGAAGGACTTGGATACAGTGCTACATGCTAGGAGCGTAGAGAGCCGGGGATGACTGAAGTCACTGAGGAAAGCGATGATGCTGTGACCTGTCAATGATTTCCTGCCGCCTGCGGTAGTGTGGCCCGGCGGGGAGATCCGGGAGAGGCGGACATCGCTGGAATTGTCAATGTGAGGGTCAAGGCCATGAAGCGAGATGTGGCCTGAGCCCTTCAATCTGATGCAATCATTCGACGCGTCGACCAAGCATACGCAAATAACGGCTCGCCCAATGGAGGATCCGCTTCACCGCCGAGTTGTTCATGTTGTTGCGATTACTGATTAGAATTGGCGATTCGATGGGTTTATTGGCAAGCTTTACCTTATCTGATAGGAACACTCCCCCTGCTCGAATACTTACTACTTACGAGTACCAACGGACACCATTGACCAACGCACTGCTGTGCGAAGAACATCGATGGGGAGGAAAATTAGAGAGTGGAGAGACATTACATATCGACCTTCCGGCGCTCAAGCAACCAATACATCGTGGCATATAAATGTCAGGTCCAACTTTTTAGCGCCCGTCGTTGGAAGCTAAGGATCATTTCCTGTCGTGTGCGCTTAATTTGCCTCACTAGGTCTCAGTTTGTTGGTCCATTGCATGACCGCTAGTTCTTAAAATCATCGCAACCTGCAATCAACTAGTACGCGGGATACAAACGCCATCCAAGTGACCAATTAACGAGTTAAGAGAATTTCAGAATACACAGATGGCTCATTAATGCATTGATTATTTCGCCTCATTTATTATAAATAAGCTAAGGGTGTGCGGCGTGGAAATGCGCTCTACAAGTATGAATTTACGTATCTGTATTCAAAAGTCGCTTCAGCTCAGAGCTACTCTCAACGAATAGATAACCAGCGGAGAATAACCCTGACATCGCCTCCTGAAGGAAAACCTTGATATCTGATTCAGTGTCAGAGAAATGCCGTCGCATGTCGCATAGATTGACGACTACGCGTTGTAAGCGAGCAGCATGCCGCTGCCTCATGCATTAACGTCCTCGCGCGCCATGAGGAAATCAAAAACTATAATGACTTTGACCATGTCAAGCACATTGACGTTTGGTACCGTCTCCAGAGCGCTGAAGATGAGCGGGAGCGGCTTAGTGGTAATAGTTTGGAATTCGATGCACGAAAGGCTGTGAAGGTTTTGGAAATCCAGCCGTCCTGAGAAAGCTGTCATGGGTGTCATCAATGTTGTCCTTGCAGAAGCGGATTGTTCTTACGATGTTTTTGGGGGTGAACATGGACTACAAGAGTCTTCAGAGTTGTTGCGCACAATTGAAGGATGGCGTTGCACTCCGTAAAATCCTCCTCCATCTCGATCAAGGTCTCATACCTTCGAAGACGAGCCAACAACAAGTGCGATGAGGGTTCATCAAGGGCTGCCCGAAGTTGCTGAGAGGCGCTTGTGCTTTTAATCAAAAGCTCTTCAAGAAATCCGCGGCTTACAAGTGGTTCAGGTGGCGGTGAGGGGTCGGAGGTGATATCGAATTCAGCTGGAGGTCTATTCTCTGAGGACGTCCGAGCGCTGAAGTGTACCAGCGCGAGACGTGATAAATGAGGAAGATGGCGTAAGGAGTTGAGAGGGAAACCGTTTATGTGATCTAGTTGGACATGTATGAGCCTCGGCGAGCGCAAAATGCAGAATATATCGTTCTTCAACTCGTCCGGTAGTGTCCTCCATTCCGGCCGTGATGTAGCGGGGGCGTAGATTATGGTGAAAAGACGCACGCGAGAGAGGTTGCGCAGTACGCCTGTGTGAGTTTCTGAAGTGCTCGGAGGGCGTATGTAGAGAACAAGATCTTCCACATATGACGACAGGCGTGGGCTGGATGCAAGAGTCTCCAGCAACTTTGAATGACAGTAAGGCATAACGGTAGGTTCTGGCTTGACTGGCACGAAAATATTGGCATCATGAAAGATATGCTTCTGCGAGGAATTACGGAAGGACTTGGATACAGTGCTGCATTCTCGGAGCGTGTGGTAGTCCGTGGGGAACAGAGAGAGGATGCTGTCAATGATTTCTTGCGGGAATGTGGGAGGAGCAGACATCGCTGGTATTTCGAGGCTAAGTTCTGAGTCCGCCGAAATGTGGAGGTGGTACTTACGTTTCCAGTTTCAACGATTCGGAGTTGGGCCTTTGCAAATTACTGTCACGCTGAGAGGACAACCAAGGTTCAATCGCGATCGGAATTGGCGAAGAACTGCCCGGAGCAGATTTATACTGAGTGGATCGTTTGCAAGCATTGAAGTTGGCGATTCAAAAATTTACGGAGGACAAGCTTATCTTATCTGACAAGAACACTCGTGGACTTTGCTCTGCATTCATTCCTGCTACCAACATATTCAAAGCATATCGATAGAAGGAGTCTAGATAGCGAATAGGGAGACCGACTTCTGGCGCTCCTACTACATGAGTGCAGCGGAACACGAAGCACCGAATGATTTGTAAGCAGGGCTACAGCATAGCCATCATCATCGTTGGGTCAACCTCTTACCCACTCCCTCCCAACTTATCATGGAGGACTCGTTAGCCATTGTGAACGCCAAATCTGAGCCGTCGACCTCCCTGGTCACCACAGAATCAGCAATGGCGACCAACTTGACCTTCTCCCAAGGCCAGGCGTCCCAGAGCCCGTTAGATGTATGGCCTTCCAGCAAGACCGCTTAATTACTAATGATATTTTCGCAATTCAGGTGAACATCTTCGTTGCCGCACAGAGAGGCGACATTGAACTCCTCCGAGAGCTCATCGAATCTGGACGCGCCCAGGCGACGGACCGTGACGAACAAAACATTACACCTCTCCATTGGGCAGCTATCAACGCCCATCTACCAGCCTGCAGATACCTGCTCGAGCAGGGCGCCGAGGTCGACGCACTAGGCGGCGACCTCGTAGCGACACCGATGCAATGGGCAGCCCGCAACGGGTACCTCTACGTTATTCAACTCCTCGTAGCACACAATGCGGACCCTACGATCGCGGACTCGCAGGGCTACAACTCGCTGCACCTCGTCACACACTCATCGTCTATTATGCCGCTGCTGTACTTGCTGCACCAACCCATAAACGTCGACTCTCGTGATACCCAGGGCCATACATCGCTGATGTGGGCGGCATACCAGGGCGACGGGCTGTCGGTCGAGCTGTTGTTGAAGCATGGGGCTGACCCTAATGCGAAGGACGACGCGGGGCTGTCGCCGCTACATTGGGCGGTAGTGCGGGGGAATAGGATGATCATACGCAAGCTGATCGAGAAGGGTGCTGATCTTACGGCGAAGGACGGAGAGGACCGGACACCGAGGGATATGGCAGTGGAGCTGAAAAGTCTTGGAGCCTGGAAAAGGGCCCTGGAGGAGGGTGGTATGAATGAGCATGGTGTCAAACGCGGGAAACCGTTAAGCGATGTGAGCACAGCACAATATCTGTCATCGCCTTTCTCCACTAATGCGTCCCCCTAGCGCAACACGAAGATTGCTATTTTCGTTCTCCCAACGCTATTTTTCTACCTCATGTTCTTGACCTTAACGATTTTGCCATGGTATACCGGTATTCTTCTTGCCCTTGCAGAATTCTTTGGCATGCACCATGTACGCATCCGACTTTGATACTCTCCACCCCTCGCTGATCCCTGATTGAACAGATTGTAACGCGCGTCCTACTCAATAATTCTACATATACCGAAAGCGTGAACACCACGCCATATTTTGCTGGGATCATCTGCGGGTCGATGGTCTGGGTGTTATACTGTTGGTTCACACGCCTTGTTCGTCGTAAGTGTCTTTTCCATGAGATGACCGCACTCCCTGACACGGAAATCCAGAAACCCAGTCTCATGCTTTCACTCACCTAACGTTTGCATTGACCGTCGGTTTGTGCGCCTACAACTTCTTCCGCGCTGTAACTCTGGATCCTGGGACATGCCCCAAACCCGCAAGTGACGGCGAGCTCAAATCCGTCAGTGACTTGCTTCCCTTATCGCTGTAATCTCTGCTGAACATGTTGATATGTCAGATAATCGAAGATCTAGCATCAGATGGACGCTTGAATGGTCAAACATTCTGCATTCAATGCATGGTATGCTCTAACATCGTTGGATTGCTGGTATGCTCATCTGGTACCTTCTAGGCCCGCAAGCCTTTACGATCAAAACACTGTCGCGTATGCGACAAGTGCATAGCCCGCAGTGATCAGTGCGTTGTGTTTCTTCGTGAAAACGAAAATCTCCTGACCAGAATCTGATAGTCATTGTCCTTGGGTTTGGAATTGCGGTGAGTCTGTTCTCGGCAACCATCCCTAGAACGAACACTCAAATGTTACTTTGCCAGTTGGTGCCAACAATCACCGCCAGTTCCTCCTGTTTGTAAGCACCCTCGTTGTTGGAATTGTCCTCTTTGACTATTTGACCTACGCCTGTATGTCTTCCTCATCTCATCATACATACGACACACTACTCACGCAGCCCACTCTAGTCTTCGCCAGCGTCAAAGTTTCTTCCGCTCCCTCCGACATATCGCCCTCCTGCCTGCTCCCCTCTAATATCTGCGCCCTCGCAGCCTACGACACCTTCCTCGTCGCCGTCGCCGCCTGGGCAACACTGCAGCTCTTCTGGACCGTCGTCCTCCTCGCCTCGCAGCTCTGGCAGATCGCGCGCCAGATGACAACGCTCGAGGTGTCCAACCTCGGACGGTACGGCTACATGGGCGGACGGGGCGGACAAAGCCTCGCAGGGCAGATGGGGCACCGGCACCAGCACCGCGCGGGGGGCGTCGTGCCGGGCGTGGACACGGAGGACACGGCACTCGTGAGCGCCGGCGTCGGGGACGCGCCTGCGGTGCACCGGCACGCGGGGGTGTGTGCGGGGTGCGGGAGCGGGTTCTTTATGAATTTGCTTGGGTTTGATCGGTTTACGAAGGGGAAGGCGGTGGATGGGCTTGCGAGGGCGGGGAAGGCGAGCAATCCGTTTGATTTGGGGATGGTGGGGAATTGCAAGGACTTTTGGACGGCGGGGAGGGAGCTGGGGGTGGAGTATGATAAGCTGTATGATGTGCCGATGGAGGGGTTCCGGGAGGCGAAGAGGAGGAGGGAGCATGAGGATGAGGAGGAGGGGTTGGGTGCTTCGAGTGGGAGGAAGGGAGGGAGGAAGAGCTTGTTCATGGGGATGGGCTTTGGTTTGGGAAGGGCGAGTGGGAGCCGGGGGGCGTACGAGCCTGTCAGTCAGGCTTAGAATACCTGTGAGCTGGGGCTATATCTTGTAATTTACGGTATGGATCTTCAGATATCTGCGATATGGACTCCCTTCAACCTTGTAAGGATTACGACAAGATTTTGTATAGAGTACACGTGTTCATACATAATTCCTAACAAATGTTCTTCCCAAGTTTTTTACGCAGCAGATTTTGCCAGTTTCACGACGGTCTACGACGGGTGAACGTGTGCTCTGCGAAATCTTCAGGTTTATATGGGTGAGCGTGGCTATGGAACTCGCGGAAATCCCCACTCTCGATGGCCAGTTTATAACCTGTTTACTCGGCCGCAGACTGTATTTTTACCTTCACTGTTGACCTGGCCAATTGCCTACATGACACCGCCAGGAAACTGCTATTACCGTGCAAAATCAAACCCCAGCCATGCGAAATACGATATTTCCTGAATCCACGATCCTCGTCGCCCTTCGGTGAGTCTTCTACTTCCTTCCTAAGCCTGTTTTACTTACCAGCCGACACCTGTTTCTAGCTTGTAGAAAATACCTGCTCAGGAGCCTCTATTCGGACTGCCAGACCCTCTCGTCAGACCCCACTTCGGACGCTACACCACCAACGACCCCAAGTACTGGACTTTGGAATTGAGCTCAGCCTTGCGCCCATCCCCTGCCACCCAGTTGAAATCCAGCAAAGGCTCTTCACCCTCCAATGTGAAGTTCCTGCATTCCACCGCCGCGCGCACGGTGTTTTTGCTTATGTTTGCAGAGAGCAGTATGGTGTGCTGATGCTCCAGGGATTTCCGAGTCACGGTCTGTCTTCCTGTCGTTATAGTGCTGTTTGGTTCATTCTAAAGTAGTTGATTGTAGGACTCGAGTTGGCGGTTCTCCTTGATATTTCCCATGACAATTATCTTCGTTGCCGTTCCCCTTTGCATCAGTCTTATCCTGGCGGTGAGTACAGATCGAAATCTGGCGGAGGTATGTCCCCTTAATATATCCCCGATTATGATAGCTTATGGGGATTTGCAACTCAGGTTCTTCTACATCGGCCGAAACTAAGTACCTCCTCGAGCCGCGTATCTTTCTCAGCTTTTTGGTGGGACTTTACCTCTTCGCCCTCTCAAAGAATCAGATCCCTCGCCCACCTGCCCTAACCGCTCCTGACACCTTCACGGCGTCCCTTGCACGCCTTATCGTGCTCGGGACTATCATTCTGGGCCTGCTCTTAGGCTACTTCCGTGGCGGAGATGGACGTATGTCCTGTTCTCCTCCCCCCCATTGTAACAATAAACTAGTGGGGCAGTGTGTACGTTTTCCTTTGCTAGTTGACCCGTCAATCCATTAACATGCTTCACGTTTAGGATTCAGGCGCTAAGAGTCACAAGCCGCAACCTCGGTGTATCTCTCATGATGGTCCTCCTTGCATAGCTCATGGTACGTTCCTTCCTATACGCACTGTCTTCTCGTCTGGTTTATTAATTTCCTTTGCTCATCAGGGCATCTACCGCCTATCCACGGTCGTGCAGCTGCGCAACTCGTTCCTGCCCTCGCCAGACGCGGATGTGAACCTCTTCTCGACGATCCCACAGTTCGAAGTATTCGGAGCGCTCTTGGGCATCTTCAGGTTAGGTCTAAGGTGTGAAGGTTTACTTGACTATTCGCCTGTCATACTCATTCGTCACATCTCGATCTGCATTGCTAAAGTGCCTGGCTGAATACAAATCTTTCACTGCCTTCAGCTCAAGCCTAGTATCAATACAGGATGATACATACTGAATTTTGGGTAATACTACTGATAGTTCATGCAAAAGATAGGTACATTGAAGGAGAGGAGAAGAAAAAAGCAGCAGCGCATGTATAAAGACTGAGCGCATACCACAACATTCAATCCACGTACAATGTAACTGCAATCACGTCCTCCTCATATTTCCCTAAAACTTCTAACAGCTTTTTCCTCGCTTTACCCTTGATCTTCCACCCATCGCCCTCGAGTAAAAGGACTCCTACTTCATCTTCCGTCGGACCTTCGGCATCGTGTTTGGAACGAACTGGTATGGCTAGATCTGTGTCGAGAGCTGGAGCACTGACACCGATGGTTTCTCGCAGGTATTCTAGAGCAATCGGATCACCTAGCTCGTCAAATTTGCCATTTGCGAAGGGCACGAGGTCGTCATCGGTTATAACCATCGCCTGGACGGATGAATGTTTTTTGGATTTGCATAGCTGCGACTGGGAGAGAAGCGGGAGATCACAGAGGAGGCTACAGACCGACCATGGTGACATTTTCGTCGTATGAAACAGAGTTACGGTCTGTGAGGTAGTAAATGTATCAGATTAGATAAGATTGTGTATAGAGTACACGTGTTCGTTCATACATAATTGCCAACCTCCCAAAGGTTCTTGCTCCTAAGCTTTTTGCGCAGCAGATTTTGCCGGTTTCACGACGGTCTACGACGGTGAACGTGTTCTCTGCGAATATTTCTGGTTTATATGGGTATATAGCATAGGTGAGCGTGGTTATAATCCAGGAATTCGTCCCAACTCAATGGCCAGTTTATAACCATTCGGCCGCAGACTGTATTTTTACCTTCACCATTGACCTGGTCGATTGCCTACATGACACCGTCAGGAAACTACCATCCTAGTGCAAAATCAAACCGCGGCCATGTCAAACACGATATTTCCTGAATCCACAATCCTCGTCACCCTCCGGTGAGTCTTTTCCCTTCCCCAGAAGCCTCCCTCGCTTACATACAGGCCTACCAGGATCCTCCTATTCCTAGCGTGCAGAAAATACCTGCTCAGGAGCCTGTACTCGGACCTGCAGACCCTCTCGTCTGACCCCACATCAGATACCACACCACCTGCGACCCCAAATACTGCGCAATTGAACTCTGGGATCGAGCTCAGCACGCTCCCAGCACCTGCCACCCAGTCGAAATCCAGCAAAAGCTCTTTACACTCCAATGTGAAGTTCCTGCATTCCACCGTCGCGCGCACGGTGTTTTCGCTTATGTTTGCAGAGAGCAGTATGATGTTTTTTGTGCTCATGCTCCAGGGAGTGGACATCTTTTCGCCAAGGTTCGTCTTACTGCCATTACGGTGCCGTTTCTTTAGTTCTAATCTTTTGGACTTCATTGTAGGACCCGTCAACTTAGTTGGCAATTCTCCCTGATTTTCCTCATGACAATTATCCTCGTTGCAGTCCCCCTTTGTATTAGTCTCATCCTGGCCGTCGGCGTCAGATCGAAATCGGGCGCAGGTATGTCCCTTCAATGTATACCCACTTACGAGAGCTTATGGTGATTCGCAACCCAGGTTCTTCCACATCGTCCCGAAAATACCTCCTCGGGCCGCGTATCCTCCTTAGTCTCCTCCCTGTGGGGTTCTACCTCTTCGCCCTCTCGAAGATCCCACTTCCACCTGCCCTGACCGTCTCTGATACGTTCACAACATCTCTAGCACGCCTCATCGTGCTCGGGACAATCATTCTGGGCCTGCTCTCTGGCTTCGGAGCTGTCAGTAACTCGTGGGGATTCATACCATGGCTCTCGCCGACAAGGTACAATATCTCTTATTGGCGTGCCATCTGCAAGATGCTTACCTTTTTTCTTTGTTACAGGGGTGAGCCAACAGAGCAGGATGTGGCGACCGCGGATTATTCGCTCCAAAGCGTGCGCCGCGACCTCCGCGATAGACGTGCTACTGCCGAACAGCGAGCAAGCTCTCAAGCGGATGTGAGCAGTTGGTTTTCGCGCGTCACACCAAACTTCCGTGGCGGGGATGGATGTACGTCTCTTTCCTTCTTCCTTCCGTCCATGGAGCAATAAACTAACGAGGGGATTTTGAAAGTATCCCAGGAGCTGCGGGGGCTCGAGGCGCTTGAACACCAAATGAGCCGCAACGTCGAAGCGCTGCGGGCGCGCCGGGACGCTGCGCTATACTCTCGCACACTGCGTGGTAGAATCATCAATGCCGGCGCGCTCGTCTTTGCGTTCTACTGCGTCCTTCGGATCGTCAGCGTAAGTATCGCTTCGCTTCGTTCCCTTCCCTTCCTCGCTTAGTATAAGTCTAATTACCCATCCTTTCCAGTGCCTCATAAATGTCCTCATCCCGTCCCGCCGCACATCCTCCCAGTCACAAACGGACCTCATCGCGGACCTGCTGGCACGCGTCCTCGCGCCCGTCTCCCATCTTGACAGCGCCGCTATCGCCTCCCTCGCGCGGCAGCTCAGTCTCGCGCTCGTGGGGCTCATTATCCTCACTAGTGTCCGCAGGGTGCTGAAAGGCGCTACCAGGGTGCGTCTTCCTCCATTCCTATCTGACACGTCAATTCACTATATGTTATATATTTTGCAGGCGCTAAGAGTCACGAGCCGCAACCTCGGCGCGTCCCTCATGATGCTTCTCCTCGCGCAGCTCATGGTACGTTCATACATATGTATCGTGCTATCAGGTTGTTTCTTAACCTTCATTTGCTCATCAGGGCATCTACCTCCTATCCACAGTGGTGCAGCTGCGCAACTCGTTCCCGCCCCCGCCCGACACGGACGTGAACCTCTTCTCGACGATCCCGCAGTTCGAAGTGTTCGGAGCGCTCTTTGACTGGGCGTTCCTGCTCGCTGCGGGCGCGTCTGCGTTCGTTAGGTGGGGCCATGAGAGGGTGAATGGGGTGGAGGATATGTGATCCGTGTGAGATGTTGTGGACATGTAAGATTTGGACTTGGGGCACGCTGGCGGTGACTTGTAAGTATAATGATATGAGCATTTAGAACACAACAATTTCATGACACACAATCGTGTTTATTGTATTTCTTGACAGCTTCTTTTGATAAAGAACGACTCAGGTTAGGTCTAAGGGTTTACTGCCTGCCGTACTCATTCGTACATGATCTCGATCTGCATTGCTAAAGCGACTGGTTGAAGACAAATCTTTCACTGCCTTCAGTCGAGCATGAGGATAGTATGCAGATGATACACACACTGAATTTTGTGTAATGGTTCATGGTAGGTACATTGAAGGAACTGAGCAGGACAAGAGCAGGACGGGGATATGGTTCAGCGATCTTGAGAGGCGAAATATCACATACCACGACATTTAATCGAAGTATAATGTGACCAGAATCACGTCCTTCTTGGATTTGCCTAAAACCTTTAAGAGCTTTTCCATCGCTTCACCCTCGATCTTCCACCCATCGCCCTCGAGCAAAAGGACTCCTACTTCATCTTCGTATCATGTTTGGAATGAACTGGTATTGCTCGATGTGTGTCGAGAGCTGGAGCATCGACACCAATGGTTGCTCGTAGGTATTCTAGCGCAATTGTAATCGGATCACCTAGCTCGTCAAATTTGCCGTTTGCGAAGGGCACGATGTCGTCATCGGTTATAACTATCGCCCGGAGGGGTGAACCTTCATTGTATTCGTATTCGAATAGCTAGGACTGGGTGAGAAACGGGACATCACAGAGGAGGCTACAGACAGACCATGGTGACATAGGTTTCGTCGTATGAAACAGAGTTACTAATGACAAAGTCGTCAGATTTAGATCAACCAATGTCTTAACCATCTTATCCAACGTCAGCCTGTGCCAGCTTCAGTGACAAGCGACCGATGCCCTTCACAATCTCTCAGGCCGAAGCGTCTACTGCACATGACAATGTCCAAGACGCTCTTTCCGCTGTGGCAGGATGCGGCGCTTCAACTCATATATCGCTTTCACCTGGAACGGGGCATTGACTTTGCCGTGAACCCCGAGTCTAACCCTGGCCGAATTGAGGCGCCCTGTCAGTATCTACCTTGGGCGGCAGCTTGAACAATATTAATATGATACACGACGTGCCATGTCACTGGCCACGATCCCGCAGTTCGAGGTATTCGGCGCGCTCTTTGACTGGGCGTTCCTCCTCGCTGCGGGCGCGTCTGCGATCGTTAGGTGGGGCCGTGAGAGGGTGAATGGGGTGGAGGATATGTGATTCTCTTGTGGGAGGGTATGTCGTTGTACATGTACAATTAGTCCTTGCGGCCGCGCTGGCAGCGACTTGTAAGAGATGGACTCATCATCGGAAATAATAATTACTTAGAAGCCGAACACGCAATGCAGATCTTTTTATGAATTTGGTATAGCTACGACAGGATAGGATGCGAAATGTCCAAGTGTGTTTGGTATCAATGGATATGGTATGGATGCAGAGATGAAAGATGAGAGATGATGATGGAACTCCTATACCCCTATGAGCGACGACGAATGTGAAGAAGTGCCTTCGCCTTCTTCACAACCCGTTTCATTTTCGTCAATCTCTTGGGAATAACAGGAGCCGGCGTCTCCAGAACACACACGTCTTCTTCCGTCTCTTCCACCTCCACCACCGTGACGTCGACCTTAACTGCACCCACAGCTTTAGAAAACTTGCGAGGAGCAATCAAATAGGAGTCGGCCTTGACGTCTACATGGCAGCCGTGATGGTGACGATGATGGAAGGGAGCGGAAATGGCGGTGGTGAACTGTTCTGAGAGTCGTTGTGCAGGGAAGGACATGCGACGCACAAAGGGTTTAATGGGTGACATTACCTTCCTCACTGGTACTGCGAGCTTTGAGAAACGGATGCGTGATTTAATAGGAGTGACAACCGCTAGCGAGGGGAGTCTATCAAAATACTACACGACAAGAGCGAGGAAGTACTTACATTCTTTGCCCACAGCTGGGAATTTATCCGACTCATCAGCGTCGGGCGATGTGCGGTCTACAAGTGTGGAAGTGGTGGACCTTAGTGTGCTTACGGAAGAAGCGCGGGCTCTACGAACGGGCATCTTGGGCGCCAAGCAAGGGCAGAGCCATAGAACAAAGATAGCCACCACGCTCTGCGGATGTGATCAGGATAAGAATAAATAGGGTTTTAAGTATAGTAGACATACCACAAGAAACTGCGAGTAGGCCGGCACACGAGACAGCAGCTGAATGATGAGAGGAAGGCGCTGTTCGGTCAACATCATGAGATAGGGGGTGATTTCAAGTATGTGTTGTGCGTGTGCGTGATGATGGTGGGTGGTCAGGAATGGTTTGTTCGTTATGGCGAGAAACGGGGCGAATTTATAGATTTGCCTCCGCGGATTACAGTGGGTCGGTGGCGCAGGACTTAAGACTCCCCTATTCACCCCTATATAGAATTATTTTCTATGAACGCTTGCTCATAGAGAAAACGGTCACCGGTATAATATACGCTGGCCATTCGCTTGCATCTGAAAGCAATTGATGACCCATTTTGGCAGGGATCGGGGGATGGCTTGACGAGCTGGAAAAAGTCGCTCGACGCCGCGTATGTGAAGGATCACAGTCAGGAATTAGACGACAGGAACGCCCGTCCCTCTGACGAATTCTCTCTGATTTGTAATTAGAGTGGTGGCAGCTAGGAGGAAGAGAGAATTCACTGACATTCAGTTGTATCACGGTCCGTGACAGAATCCATAATAATAGGGCTACGCACCAAATCGTGACTTGTCATTACCTTTAGAAGATCGGATTGTACGCAATCACCTAGTCCAGAGTAAATTTCGCGGGTGGTTCTGCGACTGGTTCAGCAGCGTTTACGACGCTCACTAGTGCTCACTAGCCAAGGTGACAACGAAGTCTGCCATATTTGGATTGTGTGAGGAAGTAAGGACCTTGACTGGCAGCTTCATAACCCGTCGGTGGAGGAGGCACGCGAGGCCTGGTGGTGCTGCATTCAATGAAATTGATGTACCACAGAAAAGACCCATGCCGCAGAGAGTGTACACATAGAGAAGAGTCTATCCGGTTCCTCAAGAAAATAATGGAATGTCAAGCTCTCAAGCGGGAATTATTGCGCTAGTAGATGGTTGCCGGGTGGTTCTGGTGAATCCCCGAGTACCTTCCGCTGCGCCAGCGGCACCAGAAGGACGACAAGTCGTAGGCGAAGGAGTTCTTGAAGGAAAAGGGGGAAGGGACGCCGTGGTACTAGCCTCGCCTGCACGGGCGTCGTCATAGATACATCTGCTGGGGATGCTCGGGTTTTCGACAGTAGAATATCAATGGAATCGTAGCAGCATGCCTGCATGAAAAATTGTGTCAACGATTGTATTCAGCCACCGAAACAGCCTCGTGTTCTCCTGCGCACAGTACAAGAGTAAACATATGAGCATTACGAAATGAACCTCGAAACAGCAAGCGGAGCGATGCTTCATGGTGGTCTAGTTTGCCGATTAGGACCCCAGCAACTTCTCCGACAAGTAGAAATACGTACCTCGCAAGTAATTCCATGTCCTTCCATCCTCTGGGAGCCCGGTCTAGGTCTAATGAATGCACCCGACCAATATCCAGTCCATGTCTACCCGGTCTGTAAGTCATAACCAAAGAACCCTCCTGCGGCATAGGAAGGCGCTTGTCATATCCAGAAATGGCTACTTCGATGGGATCCAAGATTTTCAGGATACGGATGACCAGAGAATTGGACCCTGTATGTTCAGGTAACGTCGACCGCTCGAACCGAAGCAGCACACGACCTGTAACGTATCTACCGTGAGTAGACGATATCGGAGAAGGTGGGTAGACTTGCCGGTATAAGGCCAAGCTCTGACGTCCAATCGATGGTCCATGAATAGGCCTTGAATAAACAGTTTTCCAATCGTGTGGGGCGTGACGATGCGGAGAGAGACGGGACGATTGATGTCGACTGCAAAAGGCTGTTCCAGATAGTGCAAACTGGAGGTCTTGGGAAAGAGACCTCTGTGATTGAATATCCTTCTTGCACTGTCCGTATGAGGCTAGGATCAACAAGCTCTTCCTTGAGGATCTGCGTCTTGAACGCCTGGTAGGAAGCCCTCGTCGTCTGAAATAAACTGATTGACCACGGCCCCCCGTGCTGACCGATGAGATCCTTCCCGTTCTCAAAATGTGCGGGGTCGTCATCCGGGGTAAGGCGAAATCTGATCTCTGCTGTGGTCGGCGGAAGGCTGGCATCGTAGTGGTAATACAGGAATCCGCGCGAGTTTTTGGGAAAAGAGAGCGGATTTCGTGCAGTACCGTACTTGAGTTTTGCGGATTTGGCGTTGAACGAAACGGACGCAAACAACAGCGTTGAGACGTCGATAAAGTCCGAGGGTTTAATACGGCTGGGGTGGTGAAGGGTCTGAAGCACTCTGTGGGTCGGAGGCCGCCCTCTCGGCCGAGTCGTCGCTGAGTAGGAACGCAGATTGAGAGGATAGGAACGCGCTGCCCACACGACGCGTGGAATGACAACCACGACGTCGCGTGAAGACTGAACAGAACCCCTCCTCGTGCGAGACGCTTTTGGGTTCAGTGAGGCGTTATTTGGTGTTCAAGTCAAAAGCAAACACGGGTGCATCGCTGCCTCAACTTTTGCCAGGAGTCGACCGAAGGTCGGCGACGAGCCAAAAGCTGTGGTGAAACTCTTAGAAAACAACCAACGAGGACTTAAAAGGATTCAGGCTGAATTACTAAGGACCTGGGAGAGGAAGCAAGGTAAAGGTACACGCTTTACACGCCCAGGTAGACTCATCATGTTTGAATAGGTTTGAATCTTCTTTCAACAACATCGCGGGGAGTACTAACAAAAGAGAGCAACCCAAGTTGTTAAGGTAAGCACAAAATGTAACGACATCTGACCATTCATAGGTTCGATCGTTAAGTTTACTTGAACTATTATAACTTGATTGCAACAAGTATCCAGTCCGAAAGAAAAGTAGGGGACACGGGCTTCCCATTAACTCCAGATATGGATATCCGAAGCCTGCGCAGGTTGAATCGAAAGTATCTATGTCTGCCCTTGGGAGACTACATTAACCCACTTCTTACAACCTCCAGATACCACGACGAAGCGCCGCATCATAGAACGCCTTTTGACAGGGCATTCCTCCTCGCTGCGGGCGCGTCTGCGTGAGAGGGTGAATGGGGTGGAGGTTTTGTGGTTCTTGTGTGGGAGCACGTCGTTGTAAATTTGTTCTTGGGTCGAGATGGACATCAAATGAAACAGATATTTTATGAATTTGGTATAGCTACGACAAGGTAACAGTGTGTTTGGTATCAATGAATAAGTATGGTGGATGCAGGTCAAATGTCCGGTGATGATGATAGAGAATGAATGTCCTTGAGCATGAGACCTTTATGCGATGATAATGATGAGGATAATAATGTGTGAAACTCCTGTGCCCCTATGAGCGACGACGAATGCGAAGAAGTGCCTTGACCTTCTTCGCAACCCGTTTCATTTTCGTCAATCTCTTCGGGGTAACAGGAGCCGGCGTCTCCAGAACACACACGTCTTCTTCCGTCTCTTCCACCTCCACCACCGTGACGTCGACCTTAAATGCAACCTCAGCTTTAGAAAGCTTACGAGGAGCAATCAAATAGGAGTCGGCCTTGACGTCTGCATGGCAGCGGTGATGGTGACGATGATGGAAGGGAGCGGAAATAGCGGTGGTGAACTGTTCTGAGAGTCGTCGTGCAGGGATGGACATGCGACGCACAAAGGGTTTGATAGGCAACATTACCTTCCTCACCGGTACTGCGAGCTTCGAGAAACGGTTGCGTGATTTAATAGGAGTGTCAACCGCTAGCAGGGGGAGTCCATTAAAATACTTACTACACAAGAGCGAGGAAGTACTTACATTCTTTGCCCACAGCGGGAGATTTACCCGACTTATCAGCGTCGGGCGATGTGCAGTCTACAAGTGTGGAGGTGGTGGATCTTAGTGTGCTTACGGAAGAAGCGCGGGCTCTACGAACGGGCATCTTGGGCGCCAAGCAAGGGCAGAGCCATAGAACAAAGATAGCCACCACGCTCTGCGGATGTGATCAGGATAAGAATAAATAGGGTTTTAAGTATAGTAGACATACCACAAGGAACTGCGAGTAGGCCGGCACACGAGACAGCAACTGAACGATGAGAGGGAGGCGTTGTTCAGTCAACATAATGAGATAGGGGGTAATGTCAAGTAGGATGTGTGTGCGTGATGGTGGTGGGTGGTTAAGAATGGTTTATTCGTTATGGCGAGAAACGGGGCGAATTTATAGATTTGCCTCCGCGGATTAATGTGGGTCGGTGGCGCAGGACTTAAGACTCCCCTATTCACCCCTATATAGAATTATTTTCTATGAACGCTTACTCATAGAGAAAACGGTCACCGGTGTAACATACGCTGACCATCCGCCTGCATCTGAAAGCAAGTGACCCATTTTGGCAGGGATCGGGGGATGGCTTGACGACCTGGAAAAAGTCGTTCGACGCCGGTATCTGAAGGATCACAGTCAGGAATTAGACGACAGGAACGCCCGTCCCTCTGATGAATTCTCTCTGATTCGTAATTAGAGTGGTGGCAGCTAGGGGGAAGAGAGAATTCACCGACATTCAGTTGTATCACGGTCCGTGACAGAACCCATAATAATAGGGCTACGCACCAAATCGTGACTCTTTAGAAGATCGGATTGTATGCAATCACCCGAGTCCAGAGTAAATTTCGTGGGTGGTCCTGCCACTGGTTCCGCAGCGTTTACGTCGCTCACTAGTGCTCACTAGCAAAGGCGACAACGAAGTCTGCCATATTCGGACCGGCAGCTTCATAACCTGGTGCTGCATTCAATGAAAGTGATGTATCACAGAAAGGACCTCATGCCGCAGAGTGTACAGACATAAAGAGTCTATCCGGTTCCTCAAGAAAAGATTGGATTGTCAAGCTCACAAGCGGGAGTTATTGCACTAGCAGATGGCTGCCGGGTGGTTCTGGTAAATCCTCGAGTACCTCCCGCTGCGCCAGCGGCACTAGAAGGAGAACAATTCGTGGGCAAAAGGGTTCGTGAGGAACAGGGGGGAGGGATGCTGTGGTACCAGCCTCGCCAGCACGGGCGTCGTCACGATATATCTGCTAGGGATGCTCAGGTTTCCGAGAATGGGATCGTCGCAGCATGCCTCCATAAGTGAGACGACATGCAAATGTGTGAACGATTGTATTCTTCAGCCACCGAAACAGCCTGGTGTTCTCCTGTACACAGTACAAGATTAGACATATGAGCATTAAGAAATGAACCTCGAAACAGCAAGCGGAGCGATGCTTCATGGTGGTCTAGTTTGCCGATTAGGACCCCAGCAACTTCTCCGACAAGTAGAAATACGTACCTCGCAAGTAATTCGATGTCCTTCCATCCTCTGGGAGCCCGGTCTAGGTCTACTGAATACACCCGAACAATGTCCAGTCCATGTCTACCCGGTCTGTAAGTCATAACCAAAGAACCCTCCTGCGGTATAGGAAGGCGCTTGTCATATCCAGAAATGGCTACTTCGATGGGACCCAAGATTTCCAGGACACGGATGACCAGAGAATTGGACCCAGTATGTTCAGGTAACGTCGACCGCTCGAACCGAAGCAGCACACGGCCTGTAATGTATCTATAGTGAGCAGACGATATCGGAGAAGGTGGGTAGACTTGCCAGTATAAGGCCAAGCACTAACGTCCGATCGCTGATCCATGAACAGGCCTTGAACACGCAGTTTTCCCATCGCGTGGGGCGTGAAGATGCGGAGACTGAAGGAACGACTGATGTCGACTGTAAAAGGCTGTTCCAGATAGTGCAAACCGAGGGTCTTTAAGTAGAGAGAGTTCCATCCTTCTTGCACTGTCCGCATGAGGCTAGGATCGATGAGCTCTTCCTTGAGGATCTGGGTCTTGAACGCCTCGTAGGCAGCTCTCGTCATCTGAAGCAAACTGATTGACCACGGCACCCCGTACTGATCCATGAGATCCTTCCCATTCTCAAAATGTGCGGGATCGTCATCTGGGGTAAGACGGAATCGGATCTCTGTTGTAGTGGATGGAAGGCTGGTATCGTGGTGGCAATACAGGAATCCGCGCAAGTTTTCGGGAAAAGAGAGCATAGCGTTTCGTGTGGTCCCGTACTTGAGGACTGCAGGATTAGCGTTGACCGAAATGGTCGTAGCCATCATCTTCGAGATGTCGATAAAGTCCGAGGGTTTGATACGCTGGGGTGAAGGGTCTGAAGCACTCTGCGGCGCCGAGTCAGAGGCCGCCCTCTCGTCGCTGAGTAGGAACGCAGGTTGAGAGGATTGGAACGCGCTGCCCACACGACGTGTGGAACGACGGCCATTAGACGAAGAAATATGACCTTGCAATTGCGTGAAGACTGAACAGAACTCCTCGTGCGAGACGCTTATGGCCCAGGCATGGTGAGAATCACTCGTTATTTGGTGTTCAAGTCGAAAGCAAACACGGGCGCTGATCAAAATGATTGCATCCATGCCACGACCAAAGGTCGGCGACGAGACAAACGCTGGGGTGAAACTCTTAGAAAACAACCGACGAGGACTTAGGGTGTGTAAGGGGAGACCTTGGCAAGGTAGATCGTGATGGTGGTTTGAATCTTCTTTCAACAACATCGCGGCGAGTAATAAAACAGCTAGAAGGAGCAACTCATGTAATTAAAGTAAGCACAAGATTGTAACGACGTCTGACCGGGACCATTCATAGGTTCGATCGTTAAGTTTACTTGAACTATTACAACTTGATTACAACAAGTATCCAGTCCGAAAGAAAAGTAGGGGACACGGGCTTCCCATTAACTCCAGATATGGATATCCCGTCGGGAAGCCTGCGCAGGTTGAATCGAAAGTATCTACGTCTGCCTTTGGGAGACTACATTAACCCACTTCTTACAACCTCTAGATCCTACGATGAAGCGTCGTGGAACGCCTTTTGACAGGGCGTTGCTCCTCGCTACGGGCGCGTCTGCGTTCGTTAGGTGGGACCATGAGAGGGTGAATGGGCTGGAGGATTTGTGGTTCTTGTGTGGGAGCACGTCGTTGTAAATTTGTTCTTGGGTCGAGATAGACATCAAATGACAATTACTTAGCCGAAACCAGCAACGAAGATATTTTATGAATTTGGTATAATTACGACAAGGTAACGGTGTGTTTGGTATCAATGAATATGGTGGATGCAGGTCAAATGTCCGATAATGATGATAGAGAATGAATGTCCTTGAGCATGAGACCGTTATGCAATGATGATGATGATGAGGATAATGATGTGTGAAACTCCTGTACCCCTATGAGCGACGACGAATCTGAAGAAGTGCCTTCACCTTCTTCACAACCCGTTTCATTTTCGTCAATCTCTTGGGAGTAACAGGAGCCGGCGTCTCCAGAACACACACGTCTTCTTCCGCCTCTTCCACCTCCACCACCGTGACGTCGACCTTAACTGCACCCTCAGCTTTAGAAAGCTTGCAAGGAGCAATTGAATAGGAGTCGGCCTTGACGTCTACATGGCAGCGGTGATGGTGACGATGATGGAAGGGAGCGGAAATGGCGGTGGTGAACTGTTTTGAGAGTCGTCGTGCAGGGAAGGACATGCGACGCACAAAGGGTTTAATAGGTGACATTACCTTCCTCACCGGTACTGCGAGCTTTGAGAAACGGTTGCGTGATTTAATGGGAGTGTCAACCGCTAGCGAGGGGAGTCTATCAAAATACCAAACGACAAGAGCGAGGAGGTACTTACATTCTTTGCCCACAGCTGGGGATTTACCCGACTTATCAGCGTCGGGCGATGTGCACTCTACAAGTGTGGAGGTGGTGGATCTTAGTGTGCTTACGGAAGAAGCGCGGGCTCTACGAACGGGCATCTTGGGCGCCAAGCAAGGGCAGAGCCATAGAACAAAGATAGCCACCACGCTCTGCGGATGTGATCAGGATAAGAATAAATAGGGTTTTAAGTATAGTAGACATACCACAAGAAACTGCGAGTAGGCCGGCACACGAGACAGCAGCTGAATGATGAGAGGAAGGCGCTGTTCGGTCAACATCATGAGATAGGGGGTGATTTCAAGTATGTGTTGTGCGTGTGCGTGATGATGGTGGGTGGTTAGGAATGGTTTGTCAAGAAATGGGGCGAATTTATAGATTTGCCTCCGCGGGTTACAGTGGGTCGGTGACGCAGGACTTAGACTCTCCTATTCACTCACATATACCCCTATAGTTTTTTCTTCCATTAGAGAACGAAATATCATGCTTCCACGGGAGCAAGGTGAATGGCGGATGAAGGCGAAGAGCGTTGCCGGATGTGGACCGTGGTTGCATGGGTGGACGCGTTGTTTGGTGTTCAAGTCGAAAGCAAATACGGGCGCGAATGCATCAAAATCGTTTATTGTATTTATTTACATCTTCTTTCAACAACATCGCGGCGAGTAATAAAACAGCAAGAAGGAACAACCTAGGTAGTTAATATAAGTGTGACCCATCATAGGTTCGATCGTTCAAGTTTACTTGAACTGTTACAAGCATCCTAGTTAGAAAAGAACACAAGATCGAAAACGGAACGACACTCACGAGTTTCCCATCAACCCACTTCTTACCATCCACCTCCAGATCCCACGCAAGCGCTGCGTCGAAGAACGTCTTGTCCGCCTCGTTCTCAAGGTCAAGTTTCGTGTACGCATACGATTCCCAATCAGGTGCAACCTCCATGACAGCCTTGAAGTCCTGGCCGCGCAGGATGAGCGCGCCAGTGATGACGGAGTTGTTGGACTCGCCGAGCACACCGGCGGACGCGAAGAGGTACTTGCGTGACGCCTCCAGGCGGTTGTAGAATCCAGAGATTTGGTTCGCGGACATGAACGTCAGCGTGAGTTCTTCGTTGTACTTGAAGTCGAAGCGCCATACGGAGAAGCCCTCCTTGTCGACGCTGAAAACAGGATTAGCGCCAGATGAAAAGAGGATTAGGAGCGGGAGGCAAACCGTACTTCTTGTAGAACCATTCAAGGGAACCACCGGCACCGCGCGTGTCGTTGTTGGAGTACACACGCTTCCACTCCTCGAGGTTGAACGTCGATTTGGGAAGGTCGTCAAGTGGGTTCTTGACTTTAGGAGCTGCAGGCACATCGTCCTCCTCCTCGTCATCGTTCTCGGGTGCCTTGGGCTTCTTCTCGGCCTTGGGGGTAGGAGCGGCTGCGGGCTTGGGCTCCTTTTTCTCCTTCGCAGGGGGCACGTACTGGAGCCCCTTCTCGACATAGTTGATGGGTCCGTAGATCTCCTTGAGCTTGGGCTGGTTGACGATAGTCTCGAGATGGCGGATGAGATGGGGGAGCTCGGCGCGGATGGGGGCGTCGATGCTGACACTGACTGCGATCCGGGTGGATCCGGCGATGTAGATGTCGGCCAGTGTGATGCGCTCGCCGACGAAGAAGGTGCGGGTCGCGAGGTGGTCGTTGAAAGTCTTCATGGCGCGAGTTTGACGCTCGATGAAAGTGTTGTGGATCTGTGCGATGCGAGTGTCAGTGTATCTAGGAAACGGTAGAGGGAGCAGGAACGGACGGCTTTGTTGTACGGGGTGAGGTAACCATGGACCAATTGGAAGCAAAGGGCGACATAGAGATTAATTTCTGTATCTGCGAGGTGGATCCATTGGTCAACGAGAGCAGACTCTTTCAGATCACCGCCGAGAAGTCCAGCGTTTGGGGCAAGTCCGGCAACTGTCCAAGAAATCAGTATATGAACGAGAAAATGACCAGAAGATAGAAGTAAATGTTTCTTTTGCAGTTTATAGGTTGTCGACAAGAGCGATCGATAAGATTAACGATATGACTCACTATAACGAGCAATGGCAGTGCTCTCGAACAACTTGAAGCCATCTGGTCGCTCCAGAGCAGGGATCTTCCCATGAGGGAATTTTTCCAGGAATTCGGGCTTCTTGTTGTCAACGTAGTGCTCATAGGCAGTTGGAAGTTCTACTGGCACCCCTGCCCAGGCAGCCGCAGCGAGGATCTAATCTCGAAAGTAATCAAAGCAGTCCTAAAGACGTAAGAACAAAGCACGCACAAATTTTGCGCTAGGATGTGCGGGGGTTGTCCAGAGCGTGCTAGACATTTTGAGTGAAAGGAGATGTAGAGGATGCAGAGGGAGAGAGAGGGAGAGAGGGAGAGAGATCGCAGATAGAAATTTTGTGCAGCGAGTCACGATCTGTCACGCGTAGATGGAAATCACGGCTGATTGATAGAGTTTCGAGGTGATTGATGGACAATCCTCGAATCATCAAGAAGATACTTAGGGAACCTCAAGAAAGAGGCTTGCAGGCTCCGTATGGGAGCAAATACAGTAGGTGCAACGTGAGTCACTAAGGATCACCTTCTGTTGAACACTCAGAGATGATGCCTGCCATGTGGATAATACAAATGAAGAGATATACTATATTGAACATCCTAAGCTGTCTAAACCCGCGTATTCCTACTTGGATTGCGTCATCGTACATGGGGTATGTTGGTATGTACCTGTGAGAGGTCACGGCGTCAGAACGAAAGGTCGCAAGGTCGCAAGGGAAAGAAGAACACATTGTCGAGGTTTAGAACCCGAATCCCTCCTTCAAACCACTTAGCCTCCTTTCTCTCCTTGAGTGGTGCCACACACTGCAACGCCTCTTCAACGTACTCCACGGGCCTCTTCGAACAAAAACATCATTATGAGTAATAAAATAACAACATAAATTAAGTATAAGATGTGGAGGGAACCCATCTAGCGTACTAGCAGGGTTCCAATTTACTTGAACTGTTACACAAGCATCCGGTCAGAACAGATCAAGAGATCGAAGATAGGCAACACTCACGAGTTTCCCATCAACCCACTTCTTACCATCAACCTCTAGATCCCACGCAAGCGCTGCGTCGAAGAACGTCTTGTCCGCCTCGTTCTCAAGGTCAAGCTTCGTGTACGCATACGATTCCCAATCAGGCGCAACCTCCATGACGGCCTTGAAGTCCTGGCCGCGCAGGATGAGTGCGCCAGTGATGACGGAGTTATTGGACTCGCCGAGGACACCGGCGGACGCGAAGAGGTACTTGCGCGATGCCTCCAGGCGGTTGTAGAACCCGGATATTTGGTTCGCAGACATGAACGTTAGTGTCAGCTCCTCGTTGTACTTGAAGTCGAAGCACCATACGGAGAAGCCCTCCTTATCGACGCTGAAAATAACATTAGCGACAGATGCACAGAGGATTCGGAGCGGGCAAACCATACTTCTTGTAGAACCATTCAGGGGAGCCTCCGGCACCGCGCGTGTCGTTGTTGGAGTACACACGCTTCCACTCCTCGAGGTTGAACGTCGATTTCGGAAGGTCGTCAAGTGGGTTCTTGACTTTCGGAGCTGCTGGCACATCGTCCTCCTCGTCATCGTTCTCGGGTGCCTTGGGCTTCTTGGGCTTCTTCTCGGCCTTGGGGGCAGGAGCAGCAGCGGGTTTGGGCTCCTTTTTCTCCTTCGCGGGGGGCACGTACTGGAGCCCCTTCTCGACATAGTTGGTAGGTCCGTAAATCTCCTTGAATTTCGGCTGGTTGACGATGGTCTCGAGATGGCGGAGGAGATGGGGGAGCTCGGCGCGTATGGGGGCGTCGATGCTGATACTGACTGCGATCTGGGTGGTTGCGGCGATGTAGATGTCGGCCAGTGTGATGCGCTCGCCGACGAAGAACGTGCGGGTCGTGAGATGGGCGTTGAGAGTCTTCATGGCGCGAGTTTGACGCTCGATGAAAGTATTGTGGATCTGTGCGACGGGCAAGTGTCAGCGTATCTAGGAAACGGTAGAGGAAGCAGGAACGGACGGCTTTGTTGTACGGGGTGAGGTAACCTTGGAGCAATTGGTAGCAAAGGGAGACGTAGGGAGCAACTTCTGTGTCTGCGAGGTGGATCCATTGGTCAACGAGAGCAGAGTCTTTCAGATCGCCCCCGAGAAGCCCAGAGTTTGGGGCAAGTCCGGCAACTGTCCAACAAATCAGTATATGAGCGAGAAAATGACCAGAAGATAAATGTTTCGTTGCAGCTCGCAGGCTGTCGACAGGAGCAATAGATAAGCTTAATGATAAGACTCACTATAACGAGCAATAGGAGTGCTTTCGAACAGCTTGAAGCCATCTGGTCGCTCCAGCGCAGGGATCTTTCCATGAGGGAATTTTTCCAGGAATTCGGGCTTCTTGTTGTCAACGTAGTGCTCATAGGCAGTCGGAAGTTCTACTGGCACCCCTGCCCAGGCAGCCGCAGCCAGGATCTAATCTCGAAATCAATCAAAGCAATTCCAGAGACGTAAGGTACAAAGCACGCACAACTTTGCCGCTAGGCTGTTCGAACGTTGACCAGAGCGTGCTAGACATTTTGAGATGTGGAGGATGGAGAGAGAGAGAGAGAGAGATCGCAAATAGAAATTTGTGCAGCACGACTCACGATCTGTCACGCGTAGATGGAAATCACCGAGGTGTTTGTACTTCGGTTCTTCCATCTCACAACAAGAAAAGAGGATGACTTATCAGATTGGGTTCATGTTGGAATGTCAATGATATATTTGGGGAAAAGCTAGAGGGCTTTTAGGCGAGCAACATGATCTCTGGTCCTGGGATGCTCGAGCTGAGACGCGACACCCAAACATTAGGAGTCCAACGACGCGTGCGGCGAAGCAAGAACACCAAAATTTTAGGAGTGGACGACTGTCCAAAGGTTTGAAAGTCAACCAGGATGAGATCACAGATATAAAAAGGAATACTCAGCAGGAGAAGGGAGTTCATCCATCAAAAAATGGCTGTCACACATCCAAATGAGCGGAGCAGGGTTACGAGCAGTCATCCGCCTGCAAACGGGAAAACAGCTGGTACGAGCAAGGGCAGTCATCTGCCTGCACACAGGCAATCAGCTGGAACGAGCACATCCGCCTGCAAACGGGAAAACAGCTGGTACGAGCAGGGGCAGTCATCCGCCTGCGCACGGGAAAAGCAGCTGGTACAAGCAGGGGGAATGCAGTCGTCCATCTGCACACGGGAAAACTGGCTATTGCGAGGGTCACGAGCAGGGGAAAGGCAGTCAAGGAGTCGTCCATGGGAGTTGTCTTAAATCCTGAACGGGCCGGGGAAAGCTCAATATACAACCTGTAGGTGCAACGTGAGTCACTAAGGATCGCCTTCTGTTGGACAGTCTCAGAGATGAATGATACAACGAAGAGATATATTGAACATCTTAAGCCAAGGGTTTAAACAGCAAACCCGTGTGTTCCTAATTCATGGCGTCGTACATGGAATATGTTGGTATTTTGTACCTGGAAAGTCACGGCGTCAGAACGAAATGGCGCAAGGTCGCAGGGGAAAGAAAAAGGTTTCGAACCCGAATCCTTCCTTGGCCTGCTTTCTCTCCTTGAGTAGTCGCACACACGGCAACGCCTCTTCAACGCACTCCGCGGGCTTCTTCGACCAAAAACATCGTTATGAGTGATAAAACAACAAAACAAATTAAGTATAAGATGTGGAAGGAACCCATCTAGCGTACTAGCAGGGTTCCAATCTACTTGAACTGTTACACAAGCATCCAGTCAGAAAGAACAAGAGATCGAAGATAGGCAACACTCACGAGCTTCCCATCAACCCACTTCTTACCATCAACCTCTAGATCCCACGCAAGCGCTGCGTCGAAGAACGTCTTGTCCGCCTCGTTCTCAAGGTCAAGCTTCGTGTACGCATACGATTCCCAATCAGGCGCAACCTCCATGACGGCCTTGAAGTCCTGGCCGCGCAGGATGAGTGCGCCAGTGATGACGGAGTTATTGGACTCGCCGAGGACACCGGCGGACGCGAAGAGGTACTTGCGTGACGCCTCCAGGCGGTTGTAGAATCCAGAGAT
>JABCKH010007748.1:0-35379 GCA_018851285.1 Lyophyllum semitale | reverse complement strand
AGCCGATCCGGATCCCGAGCCGTGGTGACGGGTGGCGGTGACGCCGTCCCGCGGTCACGGCGAGTCCGCCTGAGAACCTCAGAGAACCCTCCCTTACTTACGTAAGGAGTCGGGGATAGAACAAAATGGGCGTAAGCGTTTGTTGACTACTAAGGGCAATACAGTACGGAATAAACAAAGCACAATCCTCTACAATATCTGGTCACTGGCTCTCGCCGCTCTCTTCCTCCTGAATGTTGTGAATTTCTGTGGTCAGCGGAGATCCCGAATTATCTGCCCCGCTGGATGCTGTTTCCGTTCTCCGTCGCCTCCGCCGTTGCACAACTGGTGCTGTAGGCGATGCTGGAGTCGTTGCGAAGCCATTTGACTGAAGCTGTGCCAGCAGATCGCGAGCTCTGTCCACGGTGTCCACGGAGGGTAGGGAGGTCTCTAAAGTCAGAGATAATGGTACAGGAGGGCGTGCATCGGCGTTTAGCTTGGGTCTACGTGCCCTGCGACCAACGGTGTCGCCGTTGCGGAGTTTTTCTAGAAGCGTGTCGAGTACATCTGAGGTTTCGTCAGGGATTGTGTTGTTGAGAGCCTTCTCGCGGTTCTGCCTTTGCTCTTCCAATGCATGCTTGCGCTTTTCCACAGCCTGCTTTTCTTCCGCCGCCGTTTGATTGTCCATTTGACATTTCTGCGATGTTTGATGCATAAGCCGATTAACAACATCTCCAGAGACCCTCACCTTGTAAGAAGTGACAAATGTTTTGAAGATTCCATAGAACTCCGACGATGACATGTTCTTGTCCTCCTCACCGTAATAGTTAAGAGCATCCGTGAACGTAGACTCAGCGTTATTCACGTCATGGATCAGGTCTTCCATCTGCGCGTTCGCCTTGTTGACGAATGTCCACATTTGCTTGCCATATCTGTCGTTGTCGTCAAGATCTGCGAAATGTTCTCCTAGTTCCCGGCGGATTCGCTTAAGACCGTCGCGTAGCTCAGAAAGGCCTTTTCGAAGATCCTGGGAATTGACTACAGGGACTCAAGGTCAATGCTTGCCCACTACGAACTAGAAACTAACTGACCTCGGTACGCATCGGCAGGCTTTTCCAGTTCCTCCAGAAATGTCTCCATATCCGGAAACTGTTTAGCGACCGTCCGCTCTAGGAAGTGAAGGAGAGTAGTATTATTCACGGATTTGGTATCCACAAGCTAAATAATAATTATAAGTATTCGTTGGCACATCTATCGTCATAAGCCTACCTTGTTGATACTGCTCACTCTGAAACCGAAAGCTCCTCCTTTGATCCCAGTACCGTTCATATAGTTGCCGATCAAGAGGATAAGCTACGATGTCCTTAGCACAGAGAAAGAAGAGGACTGGAGAAGCGCACACTCAGAAGCTCCTTGAAACATTTCGCCTCGAGTAACGCTCTCCCAGCTTGTGAAAGTTTCCGTGCTCCCTACACCGCATTAAGACAACACCGATCAGCCATTTACTTGGAGACTAACCTCATCCAAAAGAGACCAAGTCTCCTCAAAGGCAACTTTATACAGCATGCCCTCGATTCGAGGGCCCAGGCGATCAATCTGAATTAGTTGCACCATCAAACGATCGGAAGGGTGGAGTCCAGCAAGCTCCTCTCGATCCGCATTGCGATACACGTTCAGCTTGCCGACCTATACATCAGACACCGATGAGTACAGATTTGTCGAGATTTTGGGAAACGCAGGACATACTTGTTCTGGTGACGGTAGAACAGGTTTCAGTTCGCTCAAAAAGACCTGAGTACACAGTTCTTGATCAAATTGTTGTATTTTGCGTGCAATTTCCTCGGGCTGCAACTTTCTGACGCGTTGTATAAGAATCTCTGAATAAGGTAAGAATAAAGTCAAGTCAAAAGTGAATATGCTGAGTTCGAATGAAGCAACTCACCTACACGTTTCTTCGTCTGCGGATCCAACACACTCTTGAGCTCAGCGCGTTTCTGTCGTGCTACAGAAGGTCAGCTAGAATCGTACAGCAATGAAGGGCGATATACCCATGAGATTGATAACAAGCTGCTTCGCCTTGAAATCTTCCTCCATCTCCATCCATATTCCATCGACTTGCAACTTCTGCAGCATCTCTTTCTCCTTGTCTGGCTTCTCATCACTCCACAGCGTCTTGGCAACCTGCTGGTGAGGTAACTTGTCCCATTGCAATTGCTTCATCTTTATGCTCGGCGTGATAGGCATGTCTTTGCGAGCGGATAAAAGGTTATTAATGTTGGCACCAAGAAGCATAGAAGCACGTGAGCTGTGGGCCGAATTTGGGGTAGAGCCAGGAGGCGGAGGTGGAGGCGGAGGGCCAGTACGTGGCGTGGACGGTGCAGTGCCTCCTGGGGTAAGGTAACCAGGCGGTGGCGGAGGCGGGGGCGGGGGCAGAGGCGGAGGAGGAGGCGGTCCTGTACCAGGTGTACGAATTGCACCTGGAGGCGGGGGCGGGGGCGGAGGTGGTGGCGGTGGTGGCGGAGGTGGCGGCGGGGGTGGGGGTGGTGGGATAGATTTACCCGCACATTCCTTCGGTAGAGGGGATAATGCAGAAGCGGGGGAGGGACTTGAATCTGCAAGGGTAGGGCCATTTCCTAGGAAATGTTTACTGAGTTTTTCGGCGGCCGAGCCAAATGCAGAGCCCTGGGAGCTGACAGAAGTGGGAGCGGTATCTTCTGTAAGAGTCGTGTACCCGCTTCGCACTGACTGCGTATACTCGCTGTCGTCATCGTGGACGCTGGGAGAAGACGAACGACTCATGTCGCTCTGTTCCGTAACTTCGTCAGGTGGTGATAGAAGGTTAGTAGACTTATAAGGTGTGTCTCCACCGAGTGGCGGTCGATCGGTCCGCCGTGGTGAACCCCGCACGCTCCGAGAACTTGAGACTGATCCCGTTGAAGGCAAATACTAGAAAATTTAGTGAGCCTTCACTAGACTAAGTAAGGTGTGACACATACAAGATTGGCACCAGCTTCTAGCTGTTGCTGAATCTGCTCCTGTGCATGAGCGTCATCCGCGTCCATGAACTGCGATACCCGCCCATTCTCGTCAATGACGGCGACCTTAGCGCCCTTTGCCATCGCGGCCGCAGCAGCAGCAGTGGCAGCCTTCTTGCTACCTGGCGCTCGAGATCGCCTCAAGCTTGCTTTGCCGGGAGTAGCGTCCAAATCCTCCTCCTCCTGGTGGTCCTCCAACTCCGTCGCCAACGCCGATCCCGCGGTCTGGTTATGTCGCTTTCCGTGCCCGTCCCGTCCTTCTAATATTTGAATCGTCTTCCGCCTCTGAAAATCTTTCTCGAGCTGCTGAACCAACGTCTTGCGGTCCATCCCACCTGCTTCGAGAACCGAATCCATGCCTTTACCGACCTCCTTCAACATCCTGAACAGCTCCATGATCTGCGCCTCAAGCTGTGCGATTTGCTCCTCATAACCGGCCTTCTGAGTCTCCAGCTGCCCTTGAAGCCTCGACGTCGTCTCTCTCGAGACATTCAGCTTTTCTTCCATGTGCGCAAGTTGTGCCTTAAGCCTCCCGACCAACCCGTCTTGCCCTTGCGATATTTCATCCTCCAATACTTCTTTCTCCAATCTCAGGCGGGCAGCAGTCGTACGTGCCTGCGCCGCCTCACTTTCCACCGCCTGATACCTATCCGCCTCGTTAAACTGGGCAATGATCCGTTCAACCGAGTGTCCCATGCGTTGCTCCGCACCAGAAAGCTTCTTGTCCATCACGACATCCGTCACCAGCGAATCAATAAGCTGGTAGTAGTGCACCATGGGCTGTCCCTCTTCACGGATTAGCAAAAGATGCTGCATCATAGACAAAAAGTGTTCTCTCGCTTTCGTATCCTGTGTCCGGGCATAGATGGCATTATATACATCCTGTGGGTTGTTGAGGTCGCGCAGGATTTCTTGATCCAGACGTTCTCGAAGTCTTCGCTCGTCTTCATCCAAGATTTGGTATAGATTCTTCAGCTGCTTGTCGATATTCGGCCAACTGAAGCTTTGGAAGAGTTGTACGATTCGTTGCAGGCCTGCCGCTTCCATTTGAGACCGATGGTGCAGCCGAAGATCTAGGTCTTCTATATGGCTGATGACACCGTTCATCAAGAGGAGGTTGGCGAGCTAGTTGAAAGTGAGCTGGCGCTCGGTGAGGTATCTGAGAGGGTACTTACTGCGTACTCGTTCAGAGAGCTGTCTACACCTCCTGTACGCTTAACCTCCTCACTAGCCCCAACCAGACTGCCCATCTTGCCTCTCCCAGATAGCGAATACTCCATGGATTTGAACCAATAATCATAGTATCCACCGCCCTCGTTGTTTGATGAACTAAGAGCTTCCAAACCCGCCAAGACTAGGTGATGGGCTTCGCCTTCATTCCAGTACGCTAAGAAGGTGAGCAGATCGACGATAAGTTTACGGGTAAGAAGATGAGGTGTATTAAGGGACGAGGTGATTTGAGTGACAATTAAATGATGCGTAAGAGCTTCTGTAGAGGCAAACTTGACGGACGGTGAGTTGCATCCGGTATATTAGCTGGAAAGCCACACACCGGATTATTGAGGATATGCTTTATACATTTAACAATTTCATATTCCAAAGCAATATCGTTTTCGCGCCTAAGGTGCACGTTAAAGCAGTTCGCGATTGTTAGAAGCGATGCTCACCGTGAAGCACCCTTGCGACTAATGTGCATCAAGGTCTGTGCCAACACAGATGTCCCTTGTATGGATATAAAGTGTTGGAACCAAGAGACTTCCTTGCTTCGTAGCGAAACTTGCAGACTTCCGGCCTGTTTAGGCGTAATCGTCTTATCCAGAAACTTCTTTATGTACCACTCTGGCGACTCTGGCATGATCGCCGCAGGTTGTCCAGTCTCGTGCTGCCGCCTTGACTGCTCTTCTCGCGTCCTCTCCTCTCTCCAACGAATGTGTTCGTCGTTATAGACCATGTGCCACTTTTGTTCTATAGGAAGGTCTGGCAATTCTCCCAGGTCGCGCGTCCGCTTCACGTTCTCGAATAATGCCTCGATTTCTTCGTCCTTGTCTGGACGCGGGAAATAAAAGGGTCCAGAGCTGTGGTTACTTCGGTAAAACAGGGAATGGTGGGTCCCACTCTCCGACGAGGATAAAGAAGGGGCGTATTTAGAGGTACGACTTGCCTCCGAACGCGTGGTTGTGGTAGAAATTGGTCGCATTGTAGCATTGCTGGTCGAGTTACTGGCAGTGAAGTTGCCAAAGTCAAGCATGTGTGGGCTCCGTGTGCTAGAGGAGGTCGAGGCCTCGCTTAACCGGACACGGGATGACTGGGGTGTCTGGGGTAGATATTTGGACGACAGGGACGGCAGTGATTCCTCGTATAGCGTAGAAGAGTCTGCAGTCGAGACAGATGTACTTGGAGAGCCTGGTCGCCTGTCGAAACCATGTTGTTCATAAATTCGCTCTCGCTCGGCTTTACTCCGTTGCATAGCGAATTTATTGAGCTCTGTGCCCGATGTCGTGAGGGCGGGGTTCGTGTTGGGTGCGGATATCCCTCGGAGACCCTGATTAACAGTATTGACGGGCAATGGAGAGCGCGGGGGAGGTCCGAGCTTGTCATAAGGAACCGAACGTTCACCGAGATCTTGAGTGGACACGGAAGACTGGCGTGACCGGCCTTTCTTCCGGCCAAATATGCTTTCCATGGTCAACGAATGAAGATCTCCAGCTGAAAAGAGGTATCTGACCAGTAGAACGGCCGCTAATGAGGGGTATACTGCAGCTACCCTGGAGAAGATCGTCGTTCGTGGACAGTGTTGGCCGTCACAATCACAAGGCCGCTGGTAAATATGGCCAAGCACGCGGTCGCCCAGGTTAAAGTTTGAAACAGAACACTGATATCTACTCCAACATCTTCTTCTGCTCATGCCCTGATACCAATTTATAAACAGGTAGACTATCGAAACTACCGGTTCATATCAACGTTGTGTTTCAGCAGCTTCTCTGTTAACCTTGCTGTCAACACCCTGCCTCTTGATCCAATCCAAGGCTGCAGAAGACCGCGTCTTGGTGTACCCTTGAGCGCTCCTGAGCGCCACTTCTTGTTGCCTCTTAACGATGATCAAAACCATGCCAGCCAGCCCTAGCGCTGCTGCCCACTTCCCTACTTTCGTCCCCTCTCATTGTATTGAGTGTCTTTTCCTGCCTCCTTGCCATGGCAGCGTTCATCTCGTCATTCGCTCAAGTTTCCACTCGCTGGGCGTATTTCATTGTCCCCAGCACTATCGGCTTTATCGCCACCGTCCCATACCATACACGTATGTACAATTCTGCACAACAGCATCGCCGATTACCCACTTATTCAGACCTAATCTTTATGACTCCGATCTCATATGGCTTCCTCCTTATCTCGCTCTGCGCTGTCGTATCCATTACAGTATCAACATTCTTTTTTGCTCGGAACAGGAGCGTCAGGAGTGATTATAGCCGATGGAGCGGCTTGTCCTTCTCTCTGATCTGACGTGTAGAAGCTAGCAATGCGTCGATCAAAGAAAACTAATCCAGTAGTAGTGCCGAAGGGTCCAACGAGACCATTCGTAACATAAATTGAATCTTACATAGGTCAATGCTCTTCCAGGCTCCGACGGGTTTCTCTTACAGCCATACAAGCCACGCCGCGTATACTTCATCTCCTTCGTCCTTTGCACATTGACTTCTGCTCCAAAGAATCTTTTGGGGCATTTTCGAAGGGATGGAGTGCATCATCCTAGTGACTTTGTAGTCCGAAGTGTTTGGATCGCTTTGCAGACGGGCAGATCAAGCTCTGAGGTACTGGCATGGCCTATGCATGGTAGTCTCAGCCGATAAATCCTGAATGAGTAGATACCGCGGAGACAATATTCTGTATCGCCATCGCACATGATGCATGATGCACGGGGATCGGGAAATTTCGCCGTTTTGGTCCATTTTCGGGGAAAGGGATCGGACTTCGAAACGAATTGCTAAATCGCCAAAATTTTGCCAAAAATCCCCGGCTGGGATATGTCGCGTGTAGCTCTTCCTTGGCTCTTCCTCATGTTGTGAGCTCAGAGGCTCTCATGCAGCCAGCATGCAGCTAGCTACAAGGCTGCAGGCAAAAGATTTCCAAGTCAGAAATTTTCTTAAAATTCGGGGCCACGCTTGGGATCATACATCACTTCGAAAAAATGCCCATTTTCGGGGATCCGGAGGGATAAAACCTCTTATAGAGTATCCTGAGGTTGCTGTATATGGAGAAACGCAGTGCATTGTGGTTGCATACCTTGCCTATTGGAGAGGCGTTTTGATAATAAAACTGGAGGGTTCGAGGGCTAGGTCAGAGTCAAATGATTTCGGCGGTCAACCAAGCCCAGGCCAAGCAGATCATGTGTGGGCAGTGATGCCAGCAGGTTCACCAGTTACTTTCATCTCCTTCGCCCACAAAATCGACGACGTACACTCCTTAGTCTCGCAATTATGATTTCTCTCTCCATCCTTGTGTCGTTTGCACTGCTCCCTTTCACTCTCGCTCAGTCCAACGATACCGCCCTCCAGGTCGCCGCCATTGAAGCTCATTTCAAGCAGTCACAAATCGTTCCTTCCCTCTTGACTTCATTCGATCCCAGCGCTCTCCTTACCGTCAATTATGCTGGTTAGATTCACGTCGTTCAAGGTTTATATGTACCCAAAAGTTTGCTTTAGGTGTCGGTGATATCACCCCTGGCCAGCTTTTGACCAAAGAACGTGGGTAGTAGCAATCTTTGTGCTGAGGCAGCTCTTGACCAATCCTTACAGAGGCAGCCCCTCCACCGGTCGTCACCGTCACTCCGGTGAACTCGACTGTTCAGCTGAATGGAAAGTATACTATCGCTATGGTTGACGCCGAAATCGTCGGAGGTGATTTGTCCAAGGGCGTGAATCGCCACTGGCTGGTCAATGGTGTCGCCATCACTGGTAAGGCAGTCTGCCTCCCTTGCCTGCTTTGCTGCTAATATCCTCCATCTTGATTAGATGGAAAGGTAGCCAATGCTTCTGCGACCGCCATCACCGCGTATGCTGGACCTGGACCCGCAGTTGGCAGCGGCCCCCATCGGTGAGCCTCTTGTGCCATTCTACAGCAAAACCGAACCCTGAATCGTATTAGATATGTAATCATTCTTTACTCGCAACCTGAGAGCTTCAAGGCCCCCCCTGACCTCTCTCAACCTATCGGTGTCACTCGCTTCGATGTCAACGCGTACGCTCAGGTTCGTGCTTTTCTTATAAAATACCACCAGGATGCTTATCTTCAACACATTTTGATATAATTAGAGTAGTGGCTTGGGATCAATTTTTGCAGTGCGTTGCCCCACGCATGTATTACTCACTATCCTCTGACCCGACCCTCAGGCGACATATATCACCGTTGAGGACGGCACTGCAACCTTTTCTATCCCTGCGACCTCTTCTGTTGTCAGTTCCACGCTTATCGCCTCTCAGCCCACTAGCACTGGTACCAAACCCGGCACTGCTACTACCAGTGGTGCGGGCCCCTCCAACACTAATGGAGCGACCTCTCTTGGTAACTTCTCCCCCGTTGGCGTTATGCTGGCCGGCGTTGTGATGATATTTGCCGCCTAGTCTGGCTTCTACGCTCCTTTGTTGCCGATTTTGGGGTCACACAATTTATATCTTTCCCGCAACCTTCCCGCACGAATTTGCAAGATACCGAGTGGGTAGATTCAATGAGTAGATTCGATGATACTCCTCCGAAAGGTACGTCAGATAAGAAGGTTCCAATAGAATACGTATGCAAGAAACATGGTAAGATACAGGCAGGAAGGCAAATGCCCTCGAAGTGAAATTAATTTTAACTGCCATAACGTTCGCGTGCCTGCAAAAAATAGTTTCCCTTAGCATCTCTTCGAGCGCCGCATGCTCAGCTTGTCGTTTAATATGATATTACTTACCGCGTCCTGGGCCATGTGGACGTACCCGGAATATCCCTCCGTATATTTGCCAATTTCTCTGCCTTTGCTTGCTCCCAAACCGGCCCCTTGTGCATAGATGGCAGTTTGACTGCACAGCATTGTCAGTGGCACGTCACAGCAACTATGAAAACGGGTACGAACATTGGCTCGACTCTGCCTTCACCGCTCGTTCCAAGTCCCGTCCCCTCCATCCAGCCCATCATTTTCAACAACTTATTACCGACATTGGTAGCATCCTCACCAGGATTCACCGGAGGAGGAGGGGGTGATGGCGGGAGTGGGGGCCCGTCGAACTTCTTCTGCTTGGCCGTCGTGGTTTCCTTCTCGGGCATAGGAACGTCGGGCTGATTGAACAGAACACGCCGCTCTAACGCACGATCCCGATATTTAGGCTGTTCTGGAGCTTCTGCTTTCCGTGCGACCACCTTCTGGCGGGCAATCTCCCGGAGATTTGCATCCTTGAAGTTTTTCTGCATACGCAACAAAGAGGAACACCAATGAAGCAAAAATAAAAAGAACAAAAATGCAACGTTAGCCCATAGAAATTACGACAGTACACAGCATTGAAGTTGCGAGCCTTATGCAGATCCGATTCCTTGTTGTGACGTTTCAACTGATCGATGGACTTGAATTGTCGGGCGCAGAGCAAGCACATTAATCCAGGGACGTCGGAAAATTCGAATTCAGTTTCCGTAGGCGTTGGGGTACCGTTAGCGACAGGTCTGGTCAAAGGCCTTGCTGAAGACGGTCCAGGAGTAGCTGCCTGAATATACAGTGCGTTGATGTGAGCACTGATGTAACCTGACATATTGCAACAGCAAAGCCAAAAAGAGAGATCACCAGAGTAGCAGTGGAGACCAAAGGGACAACTGGTTCTTGGGTGAGCTCGTCTTGGACTTGATTCCATTTATTGATGTTGCTGGCAGTCTGCAAAACATTGCATGGTGAGTGCCGTTGCCTTAGATATGTTCTTGCTGTGATGATGTTTTGTGCTCGACAGATACAGTACCTTCTTGCTTGCAATCAAAGGGGCCACCTTCTTGGCAGCAGCAACTAAATAATATATCGACATTTAGCGCGCAGACGGAATATCATAAGTTATCGAAACTTGCCTTTCCTTATTTCTGGATTAGTATCTTCGACCACCTCAGTGACATCGCCGCTAACGTCATCCATCGAGAACCCAAGAGCTAGAGGTTTCGCTGTGATAATAGGTTTTAGCAGATAGTATCACAATCTGGGGGGGTGTTTCACTGACAAACGGTGACTTTCGTTGGACCCTTGCTGAAACTCAGTGTCACAGGCTTGTCCGAAACCGGAAGTGCAGATGGCGCTGCCGGCGCATGGCGCGCCTCAGCTTCACCTGATTGACATTAGCCTCGGGCTACAGCATGGGAGACAAACAAACAGACTCTTTTTCTTCTTCTCCTTCTTTTCCCGGGTAGGTTGCGTGGTCTGGACAGGTTCTTCGACTTTGAATTCCAACACAGCTACCGTCGAGTTCTCATCCCAATATCTGACCCACGTATCCTCGACACCTCCCAAACTCATTGATGAGGTTAGACAAGCATCGTCCCGTGACAGAAAATCAGTCACAGGCTGGAATGAGTAGGGATGTGCGAATGATGCGGCCACAGGACGGTCTGAGATACGAAAACCAGCCGGATGAATGGTCGGAGACATCGTCGCCGCTAGGACGGCAGAGGCCGACTAAGAAGGAATTCAGATAACGCATTGTGTGTGAAAAGGTGTAACGCTACCGCCACGTCGATGAATTCAACGAAGGCAAAGCCAAAGCTTGCCATCGTAACTTTATCCTTAATGAGAACTATCCGTTTCATGCCTTTGGCGCCCTGCATGGTGGGACCAGACGAATAAAGCATAGCCTGGTAAATCGCCTGCGGTCCAGAGAGTGGATCAAGTCCCCTAAATAGAAGGACAGGTGCCTGTGTATTGCCAATATCCCGAGTTCCATCATTCATGTTACCACGATTGAAACGGTTCCTATCGTGCGGTGAAGCGCTTTGCGAGTAGTCTATCTTGACCCTGCGGCCATTGCTCGGGGTACCTATCTCAAGTGATTTGTAATAGGCAGCGGTGACAGATGCACCGTGTGACGCTGGTGGCGGAACTTGGATGAATGGGAACAAGGGGTCGACAAATGCGCGGGCATGTTCGGTAGTGGTGAATTGTGCAAAGCCGAAGCCTTTGGAGGAACCTTGTAAATCCAACGGTGGAGAACGTTAATGCATGTGCAAAAGCAGATACAAATATGCAAGTGCCTGATGATTTATCTCGGATGATGGTAATCGTTTCAATGCTGCACCCGTTGGTCATAAGGTATGCTTGGAGCTAGGGTGAGACGTGAGTCAAACATCAAGAGAGCAGTAGGAGCGCACGAACGTCAGCCTCCGTAAAATCTGGGTCGAGTCCTAAAAAGATGACATGTGGACTAGGTTCGGATGGTGCAAGACGCTTCTTATTGAAGCCAGGTCTTTGGTGACGGTCGTCTTGACCATAATCCTGGAATTGATCGGCAATCTGGCGGTTGTTTCGGTCGTGGCCACTCTCTTCGTATGCTTGGGTTGCGTCGTATCCTTGAAAGCCCTGCAAACCAACGAGATGAGCATCTCGCATGACTGACACATCAGTTTGTCTGACCCCACTGTTAAACTTCCGCCTCTTTCCCTCTCCATAGTAGTCGTCTTCTCTCGGGCGGATGTTAGCTCGTAGATCTATGCCACTCCATGAGCCTTCGTGCCAGGAGTCTTTGCCCTGGTCCCATTCCCTGTTGTAAGCCATAGGATGATGGTAAGTAGTCGGAAGCAAGGTAAACAAGTACTACAAACAATGCACAAACAATAGAAACCTGTCTTACACGTTCATCCCAACTATGGCTGGAAATCGTCAGTAATCCTCCTCTGCTTCCTTATTCTTTTTTTAATCATTCATCTTATCTCCTAGCACTCGTTAAGGTGTGTTGCCATACTGATTTTCTCTCCTTAGCCCCAGTTCCTAATCGTTCCGCCACAGGAAGACCCCGCAATTGAGCGCTGGAATCGGATGGTATTGTTCTCTTTGACGGCGTTTTTTCAAATTACTAACGTTATCTAGCGCGAGGAAGCCTATCTGAACTTCCGGTGGACAAGAAGAACAGTACGGACAGCTGTTGTTGGCTTCGTTGTGGTTCCCAGCATTGTTTACTACTTGGCCAGCAAATATCAGGTAAGATACCTCGTTTGACTGCCACACTCCAAATCCTGACAGTGGTCTCAGTACAAATTCAATTGGCAACAGCGAAAAGGCGAACCCCTCATCCCCACAAAGCCGCAGTAGATGCCCGGTTCGAAATATATTAATATTTGGCCCCAAACTACTCCTCGTTCATGTGCTGAGCGGTTGTTTCCTAAAACCGCTTGCACAATTGAATTGCAACCTTGCAACCGGCTCCAACCAAGCTGCTTAGTAAAGCGTGTGCCGGTGCTCGTTGAGAGAAGTTTTGCACCGCGGTGTCCAGGTGTTCCAGCTCGTCATCCCGGAATTCCCTGACTACGTCTTTTAACAGCGGAACGCTGGGATGATCGTGTGGCAAAGATTCCATCTCTTTTAATTGGCTGCATGGGGGTGTCGGCAGAATGAAAAAGGCTAATAAATCAGCTAAGACTTACTCTTCGTAATGCTCGCCAATGACTGTCTCGACGGCCTCAGTGCACGCCATTGCTGCCTCCTTTCCCATGAGCGCTGTGACAGCTCCGAGTCCAAACCCTGCTACTTTCGCAACCTCAGACAGAACGGTCGGCCGAATGCGATGCTGCAGCTGGAGCTTATCCATGACCAAGAGATGTCTTTTCTCTTGGTCCCACATTTCCTAGATTAATGATTTTAGTTAGGAATATATAAAAGAAGTATCACGTACTTGTATCAACGGCGCTGTTTGTCTGTCACGTCCTAACACAAAAAGCTGTCCCCTATAGATCCAGTTGGCCGCAACCTCGCCAGCTTGATCAACACGCAAGGCACTGTCCAATGCCTCTCGTTGCTGCGGCGTGATATTTTGGGGTGTCGTTGTTACTGCAGGATTGGTACCATGGAGTGGGTCGGTATACATGCGGGACGGAAGACTTGCATTGGTAGCGTAAGACCTGAGAAAGACGCCCTTGGTGCTATGGCATGTTGCTGCAAGCATCGTTCCTGGGACCTGCTGGACGAAGTTCGATGCTCTGTGACAGGCGTAACGGTCACGTGTATACATTGATAACTTGACGACAATCATGGATAGATCCTTCAAATTTTCAAAGTTCAACCACTCTGTCTCCACTTTTTGTACACAATGTCGTCGTACGAATCATTTCTGCCAATCTAACAATATGGCTGCGCTGATTCTACTCCAGCTTCACCCCTGTAAATGCTGTAGATATGTCAAAAGAGAAGGATTGGCCAGCCAAACTTGGTGAGGACCGAAGGTTCTTTCATGATATGGACTGATCGCTTAAGGCTATAGGCATGCTTGACTGGGACTCGACAAGCATCGTCTTCACCAAACGCTCATTAGTTGAATTTTTGAAGTATGAATCATTTGCGTCTCGAGCACGCAATTAACTGAATGGATAATGGGCAGATATACTGGCACCACCGTTGACCCCAACCTCACCAACATCGGCAAACTTCCACGTTCGTATACTGACCTCTCCATATGACGAGCTAAAATTGATCGAGTCATCTGGTAGGTTACGCGAAATTCGGCAAGATTTCCGAGGGTGCTACCGACGCGGCTCCGCCCATCGATTCAACGGATGCGGCGATTCCTGGTAAGCTTTATTCATCCTTCCTCTACCCAAGTATCAAATTTTCTGGGCAGCATCTGCCGGAACTGCTAGCGTTACCGATGACTTTAAACCTACTCGCCGTGTACGCACTGTTCCTGGTGGCCCTCATAGCGACATCTTTGGGCAAGCTGATGAGGGGGATGCATTGTCGTTAGCGCCATCCGAAGAAGGCATTCGGGCGCGTTTCTCTTCCCACTTGTATCTTATAACTCATTGTCTGACCCTTATGATCAGGAGGCAACCGTAAACCCAACTGCCACATCCACCTCAGACCCCAGCGAAGAGTCTGGCATTGATTTTGGTTCCAGCTTCAAACCGACCAGGTTTGCCCCTCATTGCAAAGAATCTCTTCAACATTGAATTCGTCGTAATTGAGGATCTCTTTAGACGCGTTAGGACTACGCCCGGCGGCCCCAGCAGCATGGCGAATTTGTGGGATCCAGCAGAACCCGAGGAATTCAAACCCACCCGAAGGTACCTGCGTGGTTCTCCAACGAGTAGACATCAACTAAATCGTGGGATATAATAGGGTCAGGCAAGGCCCAGGAGGCCAGGATAACATTAACGGGGTGTGTAGCCTCAAACTTTGCGCAACCGCCCACTTATGATCATGCTAGATTTTCTGAAGTGGAGAATAAAACCTTAGTATACCCCGCTGATGTATATGTACGAGCAGCAATGCACCCACGTTTCATTCAAATACCGTACAGAGCCTTCTCTAATGATTAGTCTCATTGGTGACTTTGTTCATTACCAAGTGTCTAGTTACACTAGTCAACCCAGTACAGTGAGGGTTACAAACCCCTCGGTAAAGTAGGAAGGTACTCTGTGCACAGATTCTGATCTCTGAATTGGTGCATATAGATCCCCATCTTGTTGCACAATAAATATGTACTTCTTCAGTTCAGTTCTTCTCAGTACTTCCCACCTTGATGTTTTCCTCAGTTCAGACCCAGACTCAGCAAAGTGATCAGGTATATCATATACAAAATGCTCGGAAAGTTTTATGGCTCCTTCAGTCCTTTTGATGTCGAGAGGAAGCTCGACGTTGGCTCAACGCGAGACAGATGACCAGCTCGTCGAAGTTTGAAACTTTTGATCAGCTCGTCGAAGTGCATTGCTCTTGGGTAACGGTTGCTTCAAGCGCAGACCTCCCCCCGCATTCTAGTTTCGTTAACAGCAATGTATCGCCAAGACCATTCAGTGACTGCAGCATGGGCGGCGTCGTGTTCTCTCACCTCCAGCGGACCTTCTGGCTATCGTCCTATTGGAACCAGCGGACCGAGGATATACAATACTTGACACACACATTAGAGAACGAGATACGACACACATTAGATTGATAAGGGCTCGTTCGGTAACCGATAATACATAGGATTACCAGGTGTCAAGCTCCCCATGATTACATTATAAATGTATATGAATTATGTATAATATTCCAGTTTGGTAGCAGTTGTGTTGGAGGAAGTACTTCGCGATCGCTTAATTAGCACAGACAAGTCTATGCCCTCGATATCTTCCAGTATTGTTAATCGTGACGTCAACAGCCTCCGGAGCCTCTCAGGTAACAGGTTGGACAGGCACATTAATATTGCTGGGTAGAACATTATACGATTGTACTTATTATGATCGACTCAGGTAAGGCCCGAGATTAAAGGGTTCAGTTTTAGTAGGCACTTCTCGCCCACTCACAAGCTCTCACCAACTGATCTCCAGGCTGACCGGATATAGCAGTGGGACCTGAGGCCTGAGGACGGAATCGGGGACCTGACAGAACTGACACTGACCTTCTCTTTGGTGGATCTGTTCCTGAGATTGAGACACAGCATATGGCCCTGCGACCCCTGTGGTTGTAATCGGCGTCTAAGACACCCTTCCCTTTCCCCTCACCACTCGACCTAATTTCTGGATGAGCCAAGTAAACCTTGCGTCGTTGGCCCATTTTGGGCCGCCAGGGCTTAGCGCAGCGGTGACGATCTGTACGCCCGTCCGTTCTATCCGTGGTTCTGGGCCAATCGTTCTACAGTAACAGCGACATACAGTATGATTGAAAATATCAAAGTCTACAAGGTATGCTTCTATTTCGCTTATCGGTAGGGTCTGGAGTATTCAAACATCTCGGTGTTCCAGCAACAATGCAAAGATATGAGTGGTCGATGTGTAGGCTTAATGTTATCCCTCCGTGAAAGTTCATTGGGCCTTGAAGGTACCAAAGCTATCGAGTTCGCCGATGAGATTACAGCGTCAGTCACAGTACCATCGCCCGACAACCGCACCAAATGCTTATTTTTATGCATTTTAGGATTGTTCGTCGCATCGATAGAAAGGTTAACGAGTGGGCCACTCTCAGCAGGCTGAAGAGCTTCTTGCAGCAGCACGAGATCAAGGATGGGATTGACAGGCTTCACCGCGATATGGACGCTGCGATGATGAGGTTCAACGTCAGTTGGTTGCCCTCTTCGAACGTTTTGAATTGTTCATCTTGCATCCTCCTCCAGATAAGCATCAACTTGGAACTGACGCGAGGTCATCAAGAGTCCAGAGCAACTCAGGAGCGCGATAAAGCTGAAATGCGGGAGGTCTTGGAGGAGATTATACAAAGTACACAGGATATGAAGGCACTATTAAACATGCAATCTTCTCGGCCAGTAGAAGAGATCATGGAGAGCCTTCAAACAGTGCGTTTACGCGCGTCGTCTGGCCACATTGCTTCCGCTGATTTTACCCCAGGAGCTACGGAGTCCAAGCCTGCAGCCGAATCAAGAACATGCTTTCCGAGAGGGGCTCTGGCTGCTGCATGAGAAAACATCGAAACTTCCTCCACTCACCGATTGTAGGTCGCGTGCCATAACCAATATGCGTTGTCTGATATCCTTCAAGTAACGGGACAAGTCACATTAAGTCGCCACCATGTCGTTGCAAAGGGTACATTCAACGACGTTTTCATGGGTAGCTCAACCCTTTCCCATCTTTTACTTATCTTAACACATTCGATATTGTAGGCGAGTGGCTGGATCAGGAACCAGTTTGTTTCCAAGGCCATAAAATTATCACAATGACTTATCCAGCTACTTATGTAGGTTGCACTGCGCCTGCCGCGGACCATTACCAACAATGCAGATGTTCAAAAGGTCAACCCATTGCTAGACTGGCACTATCTCGCTAATATATTTCTTATCTGGCATCCAGCGATTTCAACGCGAAGTGACAATTTGGAGAAGCCTTGATCATCCAAACGTGATTCCTCTGTATGGAATTGTTTACTTCGGCGATGACGTGTATTCGGTACTCGATTTGTGACAAGGGCTAATTGTACAAGAACTAATGATTTTCCCAGGTTAGTCCGTGGATGGACAATGGGACGGCAATCTCCTATGTTCAGTCCCATCCAACGGTTGACAGACTGCGGATCTTGACCGAGGTGGCCTCTGGTGCGAGACATCTTCTCGCGTATCTTTTGTTAATGAATATGACCACCTCAGGACTCGAATATCTGCATCTGAATGGCATTGTCCATGGTGACCTCCGTGGAGTGAATGCATACGTCTTGTCAGGATCTCTCAATGCCGTACTGACAAAGTGTTGTTAGGCAAATATCTTGATCTCCCGAGACGGCGTAGCAGGCTTATCTGATTTCGGCCTTTCCAAGTTCCTGGAAGATGTTTGTTGTTCTGTAATAGGTTTAAAACCACTCTAATACTATATCCCGCAGTGTGGTCAAGGGATGACATCTTCCCCGAATCTCAATCCCCGGTGGTTTGCACCCGAACTTCTGCGACAGACTGACCCCCTGTCCCCCCATTCGGATGTGTGGAGCTTTGCCATGGTCTGTCTGGAACTGATGACAGGGGAGCAGCCTTTCAGTCGCATCAGTCGAGATATAATTGTATTGCGCGAGCTTGATCAGGGGAAGCTGCCTGAACGTCCAGGACGGCAAGTCACAGCTCAAGGTCTCAGTGATGATCTCTGGTCGTTGATGAAGAAATGCTGGCATAAGAGACCAGAGGCACGCCCGTCGATGACTGGTGTCAAAGAGAAGCTTGCCAATATACGAGGCTTACCCAGAAGTGCGTATAAATTTGAATCCCTCCTCTTATTGGTCGCTGACCTTCAATAGCCCCACAGCCAGCGAGCCGTAGTTCAATGTTCTTTTTGCGGCGGGCGCCTACGTCTCCTATTACCGGTACCGTCAGTTCCTCGAACTCAGGGCATAGGTTGAAATCTTTTACTACCCGGATGGACGGCCACATCCTCGAAGAGCCTGTCTCTCTGCCATCCATGTTCAACTCGAACTCAAGCAGCTTTAGGGAACAGCCTCCATCAACCAGCTCAACACCTCATGATGGAAGTTCCTCGAAGCTCTTCGTAAACATTAACTCTGAACTTCCGTATGGGAGAGCAACTTCTGCCTGTAGTGGGTCTCCACCCCACGCTGGTGCATCGAAACTTGAACTCCCCTGGACATCATCATCTTTACCTTTGACTAACGGAGCACCTTCCCCTCAAAGGGCTTCCTCATCACAAGGCTATGCTCCACACAGCATCGTATCGTCTGATTCTGGTATCCAGATATCAGCACCTCTTCGCGATGCTGTCACAAACCCTGAACCAGTCATACAGCTCGATCGGTCTGGCTCAGTTTCCTCGGGAACGCTTGAAGGTTTGGTCGAAAGGTTGATCCACAATTTTAGTTGAGTCGCTTTTCACTTGACCTCGAGAAATCTTCTCATTGTTTGGTATAAGACTTCAAGAAGGACACAGAGTACCGGGAAGTTTTTTTTACCAGTTGCACCGATTTCACTCCACCGGAGGACCTCTTTGGGATTTTGGCTCGCAGATTCCATGAGGTCGAAACCACGTCGTCTGGGCATCCTGGGGACAAGGTCGCCGTGCAGTATAAGTAAGTATATATTTGATCTTAAGAACCAAATGTGACACGGTTTATAATTAGTATATTCCTGGTCATCGGGTATTGGCTTACAAGCCGACACCTCTTCGTGGATCCTCAGTTACTTTGGCAGATGAGGAACTTTTGCGTGACTGCAGAATCCATGAAAGGCTCCACGACGATGCACGATAAAGCAAGAGATTTGATACAATTGATTGACAATCGCGTAAGTGTTTTCACAGATCACTCGCTGGGAATGCTTACAGTTTATATAGTCGCAAATGGATGCGCAAATTCCCGCTCCTTCTCTCGCACCTGGTCGACGAATACCTCGAACTTCCGAAATTATGCCACAGGACCTTGCGATTGCGCTAACCATTCTTGAAGGGGATAGATACAAGGCAATTCTTCCCGCGGACTATATCGCCCATTTGAGGAACCAGCCTCGCCCCAATAACGTGGAGGCTGCCTATCTAACAAATAACAAGATCGTTTTGTGGGTTAAACAATCTGTACTTCATTATGACGCGATCGACTCGAGAGCGCAAGTATTAAAATTTTTTGTCAATACTGCGGTGGTCAGTCCAATCTATCTATCTAATCATTGATGTAAGTTGATTGGGATAACCTTGATCTTTTGTCAGGCATGCCGTAATTTCCGCAACTTTTCTTCTGTAACTGCGATTGCCAATGCGCTGCACTCTGCCCCGATTGACCGCTTGCGGCTTACGAAGTCAGAGCTTGCACCGCAGCTGAGACGTGTACTGGATGATCTAGACGACCTGCTTGATCCTTCCTCTAACCATCGAACATACCGAGCAGCACTGCGAGAATTCTCTGACCAAGAGCATCGAGACGCCTGCGTACCCTGGATTGGTATGTGAACATTCAATTTAGCCGAACAACAGTTTATTCTTTTTCCAGCGGTTCACCTTCGCGAGCTGTACTCGACTCTTCAGAACTATCCCACAGTTGTCGAGATCAACGGCGTCCCCTTGCTCAATTTTGAGCGATACATTCGCTTCACGGACCGGATAAAAGAGGTGCTGCATTATGTGCCCCCGAAATTGGAACGTTATCGTCAGCAAGGGCAACTGGCATACCTCGAACAGCAACTGCGGAGTGTTCATCTCAAACCCAGTATTGACGAGGAGCTTATGCAGCGAAGCATGATCCTCGAAGCAGGCGAAACTCGGGATTATCGGACTCGCAAACGAGAGCTGAAGCGGCTAGGCTTCAGAACCTCATGATCTACATATGTATATGCTTCTGGTCATGACTCATATCTCACAGATCTTCAGACTCCTGTACATAGTAGACATCCGTTCTAATCAATACTTATGTACACAGCAGCAGCGCTGGTGGCATCATTGTACTGATATAGACATCACGTTGGATGGGATGCAATTCACCAAGAAAACTAGATAGGCCTGGACGACTAGCCGGGCATCATGCATGCGAGCAATATTCGGAACGAATCATAATTGATTTCGTTGTACAAGGCAGAGGGCGAGGTAGTACAAGTGATAATTACATACAATAAGTAGGGCGGTTTATAAATTACTACAAAATTTCAAGGACACTATGCAATGGCGAACGTAGCAAAACAAGGAAAGCAAAAGAAAGCAAACTTCAACTCATCCAGTGAAGCTCCAAATCTTGATGTCTGCATCATCACTCCCCGACACAATCTTATCTTCGCCAAGAGCCAGACAGCTCACCGCTGCCTCATGGCCGACAAGCGTAGCTGTGCACTTCCCCTCGTCGCGTGACCACACCTAACAGCACACAGAAACTGTCAACACATATCGCAACAGCCGCAAACTAATACCCACCTTGATAGTACGATCGTGGCTCCCGCTCACAAGCCGAAGTTTATCACTTGCAACCGCCCAAACGCCTTCAATGTGGCCAAAGAAAGTCCGCACACACTTTCCGGTTTCGATATCCCACAGCTTGATGGTATTATCCAAGCTGCCCGAAATTAATATAGGCTTCTTGCTATTCGCGAACGAAGTCAAGGAAGAAGTTTTTGAAACCTCGGAGCATGCAGCAGTTAACTGAGCAGGGGAATCGAGTGTCGCGGATATCGGGCTGTCAGACAGGGTAGATGGACAGCCTTTGGAGATCTGTTGAGCGGCCACACGACCAGACTCGTCCTCGCTGCTTTCCAACCCCGCCCCTTCCTCGACAGCGGGCAGCTCATCATCGCTGCAGTCGCTGGCGGTCAACAGCTTCATACTCTGCACCTGCCCCATATGACCTGTCATCGTGCGAATACACGTACGCAGTGTCAGGTCCCATAGCTTGATTGTCCCATCGTCCGAGGCAGAGAACAACATCTTGCCAGCATCGATCTCGTTGGCCGAACAGCTGTTACCCTGAGGTGACATGGAGCCTCCACCGGGAACATCAAAGAGGGGGACGTTTGTCGACTTTGTGCGAGCATTGGGATCTGAGTCCCAGAGCTGCACCGCGTTGACCCACTCATTGTGGCCCCTGAGGGTGAAGGCACCACCTGTCCTAAGGTTCCATACTTTGATAGTAAAGTCCACGCTCCCGCTCGCCAAAACGTTTGAGTCAAAGTTGAGGCATACAACCCCTGCGGTGTGGCCTGTCAAGGTCCGAATGCACTTGCCGCGCCTCCAGTCCCAGACCTTGAGTGTATGGTCCATACTCCCCGTAATAAGCTTGATGTCGTCAAACTGGAGTGCTCTCAATGCCCGTGTATGACCCTTGAGGCAGTGTAGCTCCACTCCGGTCTCCATGTTCCAAACGCGCACGGTACGGTCATATGAACCGGTGATGAGCACCGGGAAAGCGGGATGCGAGAGGGTCTCACTGAATTGCAGACACATCACGCCGTCCGTGTGGCCCTTGAGTGTGCGGGTTGTGTACCGACCACGGCGCCAGTTGCGTTCGATGGTCATACGCTCGCTGTACACATCTTTCCATGGGCGGGTTACGGATTCAAGAGTGGGAACAGGAGGGTTGGGAGCGAGGAGGGTACAAGCCGATGGTTTGTCAGGTGGTCTGGTGAGCGCACGGGAAGAAGATGAAGGAGGGAGGAATTGATCAGCGTGACAATCGTTTTGCTGGCCAGTGCGCTGTCGTTTTAACGGCCGCTCCGATGATTCGTCGTTGACCATGACCCGCTTCAAGGTCGAAGAGGAAGGCAGCATGCTTGGGGGAGAGGCTGAGCGAGGTCTAAAGCTCCGCTTCTTTTCCAGCACAGGCAATCCCCAACCGCACTTGCGACACTTCTGACCGATATGCTGCTCGCAGATGCCGCGCCAGAGAACATCATCGTCTGCCAGGGCCTTCCACCGCTTGGTGACCTGGGCTGCTCGACATAGGGATGTGGCATCGAGGTAACCGAGGATCTTCAGTGAGACTTCGCGGGGGAGGCAAGTGAATGGGTCGATGCGGATGAGGTGAGTGAGGTGTGAGGTGAGCAGTGAGAGTTGAGAGAAGCAGCACATTGTGAGGAGTCCCTGGAGAATGAGGGCACGGCGGGGATGGGAAGAGGACGAGAAGCTGGACCAGATTGCATTGACTGCTTCCCGCTCTTCGAGGGGCATTGCATCCAGAGACTGACGGTAGTTGACATTAGCACACGATACGCAATCAAAGGCGACCACGGACCTGCTGCAGCTTAAGATTCGTCCCCTCGTCTGCCATCCGTTGATGCCGAACGCAGAGCTTCCGTGGCGTCGTGCCTTCGGGCTGCGGCGACTTGGACGGCAGGCGGTCTACCTGCTCGCTGCCCTTCATGCTCGAGGTGATGTTATCGGCGTCGTCCAGAACGATGGCATTCTCCTGGGCGAGTGGGAGCTCTTGAGAACTGGCTTCAGGGTTGTGGTGATCGCTGGCGAGTCTGGCGGCTGGAAGGGTATCGCAGACATAGGACGAGGGCGGGCTAGCACCAGACATGATGGTGTTGGAAAGAGGAGTAAAGCGAAGAGAGCGTCGATAGAATGGATTCGACATTCGAACGGTAATCGTACGTCAAAATTTGGCTTCAGAAAGACGGCTTCGACGGTTTACTTTGGTTTGCTTGCCCAACTCTCGCGCCACATGTCGCAATCTCAGAACATTCATCACTCAACTGACATCAACAAGCACGCAATTTGCTATCATGTACGCTGCATTTCAATTCAAGAATGTATAGAAAGAACACACACGGCTCGGAGCGGAGAGAACAACGTGGAAGGTAGGAAAAAAATACTACAACAACCGCCACAGGCAGCATCAATCAACTCGTCAGTCCAGCGTAATCTTTAGTTGTTCAAGAGGTATGGGCTCAAAATTGGCCAGCACAATATTCCGCGAGGCCAGCTCCGGTTCACACTGCTGCGGCACCAGCTGCCGGATCAAGTCCGGTCGTACAGAGAGCTCTGCTCGTCGGCGTCAGTAAATGCTTTCACACGTTCAACGTCACCCATGCTCACCCTCGCGTGTAAAGTCAAACAGCCGCGGGAACTCCTTGCCGTTTGGCATTCGCTGGCCTTCGACTCGCAACTCATCGAAGAAGGGATGGACCATGGCTTCCACAGCACTAAGACGCGCCCCGGGCGTGTACTCCAACAATTTTGACACCAGATCTATCGCCTCCGGCGCGGTACGAGGCCGGAAAACCTTCAAAAAGGCAATCACGGTTAATATAACCCAATTCTCGCTTTCTCTCTCGACGCACTTTTGAGAATGGATGTGGCTTGATTTGTGGAAACTTATGCTCCATGTAATTGGGGTTCATGGTCTTGATTTGCTCCCTTGAGGGCGTTCCAAGCACCTTGATAATCTCCACCAACTGATCAATGCCGCTCTCTCCCGGGAACAGTGGCTGACCCAACATCAACTCTGCCATGACACATCCAGTTGACCAAATATCTGGACGCAAGGTAATCAATACATGATCCCAATAGAGAGATGGCGACAGTCACCGATGTTGGTCGTGTAGTTGGTAGCACCAAAGATGAGCTCCGGGGCACGGTAATACCTCGAGCAAATGTAGGAGACATTAGGCTCGCCTGCCACTAGGATCTTTGCGGAGCCGAAATCGCACAACTTTAACACACCAGTGGCGGGATTGAGCAGCAAGTTCTGAGGTTTGATGTCTCTGTGGCAGATGCCGACGGAGTGGATGTAGGCTAAGGACCGCAGGAGCTGGTACATGTAGAGTTTGATCTGGAGCATCGGCATAGGTTGTTTAAGTTTGGCGTAGTGACGACTGGCGCGATAAACAGTTTCCGGAACATATTCGAGAACAAGGTTAAGGTAGACCTCGTCTTTCTATTGTAAGTGAAAAACGATGGTGAGGTTTTCCATGCGCATTACAAGATGGAGAACGATACCTTGTCGCCGTTCGAGTAAAAGAATGCCTTGAGATCGACAACGTTGGGATGAGACACAAGCCTCATGATTTGCAGTTCGCGATTCTAAAAATACAGATAGTAATAAGCAAGTGCTTGATGGGTGTGTGGTACAGCTGTAGGTGCACAGGATGTCAAGAAAATCCGACCTTGAACCGTTTATCCTGCAGCACTTTCTTGATAGCGATGTCATCGCCGTCCTTTGGTGCGCCAACAAGTCTGGCTTGAAAAACGACGCCAAAGGAGCCGTTTCCAACGACTTTGCAGTTCGTGTATGAGATATCTCTCGTCTCGGCAGACTTGCCATCGGAGGCAATAACTTTGACGACCTTGTGGGGATCATCTATAGCTGAGCGGACGCGAAGCGCGATAAACGTGTATCGATCGAGGGCGATTCAAGACAGAATGCAAAAGCATGAATAAAGTGCACGAAAGACGATGTGGTATGAGGGAAGATTAGATATGCGATTCGGAGTGGGCGGGTCAGTGCGGGGTATGAGACAAGAGTCGGTGGAGTTGAAAAACTGACCGGAGACCTTGACGCCGTTTATTGGGCCGTGAATTGACATGGATAAATGGTACTAGCTATACAGCGCAGCAGATAGGATGAGAAAGAGGAGAGGGAGGGGAGATAATCCAACGAGCGCCTGGAGACCGTCAAATACAACAAGGAGGCTGTGCGAGAGATAGCGGGGACAAAATAAAGCTGCGTTACGGGTGAAAACGGACGACGAGGAGAAGGGGAGGACAACGGTGGGGGGGTGAGGACGACGGCGGTCGAGTTTGTGCTGGGAAACAGCGAGCAGTCCACCAAGAACCACTGATCAAGTGACCCCACCGTCCTGCAAATATGGACAAACAACTTTGCTCGTTGACGAGCGACGTGTACTCTGCGCTCCCATGGCCACAAGCAACTTCGAGGTCACATCTCTTTGTTACTTTTTTATGTTCTTGTACAAGAACATCGTGCAGACCCATCCCCCCTGCGGCTCCTGATTCAATTTGCAGTCAAATTGTACTAACACACGGATCTCACATGACATGGAACAAGCTAGATCTGGTGTCTAGAGAACGCAAGGACCATTCAGTGGCGGCGATGCGCCCTCCAGGTATCGTCTAGTTCAGACCGCCTTGTTGGATAAACCTCACTCTTTATGTACTCTAGATCTGCTCGACGACCAGGAACGCAAAAAGATCCCCGCTCGGCGTGTCCTTCCCAGACAACCAAAGCCAAGCTTCGATGCAGATCCTGCCCCAGCGAGATCTCATTTGCTAAACGGGAATGACCATGGTCAAACTCGGAAGTGCCAATGCATGCATGCCAGGTCGACAATGACGGAAAAATTCCAATATGCCTCATCTCATGGCGATGTAAATGCTGTCGACTTCTCACTTCTCATCGCCTCGTATCCAGATGCCAAACTTCGATAACCACATGCCGTAGGAGTCAGGACTTGGTCAGGACGTAGGGTGGCAGGCGTTCGGTTGGGCTTAAAATGACGTCGCTGGATGCAAATCCGATGTCCATTGGGCCAAATAGGCAATCGAGGAAGTATAACAGACGGTTGCAGCGGAAATGGGTTCCCAAACACGTTGTGGAAAGGTCCCTGGTACAGAGTTGTAAGTAAGGGAGATGTATCGACCCCGGCGAGACGTTCGGGGATGGAAATATACTTTCTTTTGCGCCAGGAGCCCACAATTCCGAGCTTGCTGATGATCGGAGGAGGAGTGAAGTAAGAGGAATTGCGGCGGAGAGGGAGGCATCGTACGATGGGCCTACGATGGCGGTCAGAGTGATGATTCCTACTTGTAGGTCCAGTGCTATCTGGCTTTGACCGGCAAGCATTCTACCGGTACAGTAGTTGGTGCAGTAAGTTGCGAGTAAAAAACTTCGCAACGAAGCTTTGAAATCGCAGCGCTAAAGTTTCTGCGATGGTTTGCTGCCCTTCTCGATCCTGATCATGATTGTCTCATCCTCAGTGGCAGTCGACCAGTCAGATTCTGTTCCTATGACCGCGGAGAGGCGTGTTGTAGACTTACGTTGGACAGAAAGCGGCCTTTTGTTCGAGTTGAACCCTGGACGAATACGCCAAGAAGCAGAAAGATCGCTGACTGTGTAAGCGTGTCTGGAGCCAAAGCGATGAGTAACAACTGGGCAGGGCTACGTACTAGCGCGTCGATTGGTGCCACCAGCATGATGAATAAATCGACAGCGACGATAAGGTTTACCTTTACTACAAAACTTGCTCGTGCAGTTCGATGTATTTGCTAGAAGGTGAGTACCTGGTGAGTACATAAGTGCAAAAAAATAATACGTATATTCGATGAGGTTTGAATTTTCGACAACAGGTCGGTGCCCCACCCGTCTGACGATCCTAACGCAGCTCCATGGCCCATGTTGAATCCTAGTTCTTTCCGTACGAAAACAGAAGCTTTGCCGTGTCCGAAGCTCCTGCTCTCAAGATTTCACGCATGACACAACCAGATTCTTCTATATTGTGTCAGTGTTCTCCATACGAGTCTCATCTTGCCCGCCACACAAATCGATACACAGCCAGGCAGGCAAACCTGGCAGTCTATCGCACTTTTAAGGCGTTTCTCCTGGCTTCTATCTGAACCCATCTGGGTCTATTGATTGCACCACCGTATGCATGTCGATCGAAAGAAGGTTTAAAGGTATCGTGATGTGCCCTCGCGATGAAACTCAATAACTCTCACATCAACCTATAAAACACTCATGAGTGGTGCCGTCGGGATTTTTGTTATTCACCTTTCCCCGCCTCTGGTCCGTTCATGTCGACCAGCTGCTGCGAACACGCCACCTCCCCTGGCACCACTCTGCATGGGCATTATACCGAGATCCAGTCTTCTTCTAGCCACACTGTGGAGTCATGTCGAAATTCCTATATGCCGTCTGAAACCAAAACACAGGCTAACTCCATATTCGCTCTACGTCCACCATACCCAGGACACGGCACATCTGAGTCTCCTTACATTGTCGATTGGGCGCACGACGATCCCGAAAACCCGTATAATTGGGCCAAGGGCAGGAAGTGGGTCATTACGATGCAGGTGGGTTTAGCAAGGCATCCTCGCTACACATCCTTCTCATAAACCAGCTGCTCCCTTAGTTGGCTCTCAGTACATGGACAGTATCATTCGGCAGCAGTTCTTATACCGGCGGCATCCAAGGCACGATGCGTGACCTCAACATATCGGAAGATGTTGCTATCTTAGGCATCTCTCTCTACGTTTTGGGATTCGCGCTCGGGTATGTCCATATGCCTATCCAATCAGATGCGGGGCTGCTAACCAATCTTGTGCCGCCCAGCCCCCTCGTGTTTGCTCCTATGGGCGAAGTGAGTCGAGCGTTGTGCATCAGTCCCGAAGCTGACCATGTTTTATTGCTCTGATAGATGTTTGGAAGGGTTAGTACTTATCCCTTCAGAGTATATAAGCTCCATTCAACGCTTATATTTAGCGCATTGTATTCCTTGTTACGCTCTCAGCATATGCGCTCTTCCAGATAGCAGGTGGCCTTAGTCACAATCTCCCCACACTGTTATCATGTCGACTTGTGACAGGCATATTTGGTTCTTCCCGTAAATATCATTCGATCTCTGCTCTCCCGTGCACGCCAATCTGACGCTCAGGTTGAAGCTCTCACAAATGCCGGCGGAGCAGTATCCGACCTCTGGAACGCCCGTGAACGTGGCCTGGCCTCTGCGATTTACGCTACAGTGCCTTTCCTTGGACCAGGTGTGTAGCTTCCGCCTTAGAAAGTCGATAATACTTAGAGCTTCTGTAGTGATTGGCCCCATCGTTGGTGGCTTCGTGGCCCAGAATCCACACCTGGGTTGGCACTTCAACTTTTGGTTGATCTTCCTCTTTTCTGGAATCACTCTTGTGCTGGGATACTTCGTCACTCCCGAAACGGTATAGTTGTCCTGATCCCTTGGTCGGCACGTATTCTAATACACACATTTCAGTATGGGCCAGTACTGCTGCGACGACGCGCAGAAAATCTTTCAGCTGCGTCGAATGGCATCGTCCACTTTGTGTCCACACATGACTTACATCGATCGCGATCCTTCCTGCAAGTCATGCGCGTAAACCTCAGCAGACCTTTTGGTAGGGGCCTCTTTCAAACCATTCTCAACTTAGTATTAATAATTATGACAGTCTTCATCGTTACCGAACCTATCGTACTTCTGCTGGCATTATACATTTCCGTCATGTACGGGACGCTCTACGCCCTCTTCTCCGCCTTTCCGATCGTCTTCCAACAACATCGAGGCTTTACACAGGGCCAGGGTGGGCTCGCGTTCCTCGGCGTCGGTTTCGGGATTGTCATAGGCACTACATCGCAATCCTACCAGAACAAGATATATCGGAGAGCGATGGATGCCAGTCCCACATTTCGGGCACCACCAGAGGCGTAAGTAGACTCTGCACTTGTAATTGTAACAACAATGACGAGGCGACACTCAGCCGCTTACATACGGCCATAATTGGCGGTGCGCTCATACCAGTCGGATTGTTTTGGTTTGCATGGTGCGTATCCTACATCACGATTTCTCTGAAATTCTTTCGACCAGACAAACAGGACAACGTCTCCTTCAATACATTGGATTGTCACAATGCTGGCCGGAATACCTTTCGGGGCTGGAGTCGCGCAAATATTGCAATCCCTGACAACATACTTGATGGACACCTATCCCTTATATTTTGCTAGCTCCATCGCCGCGACCATCGTCCTTAGGTCGTTCTGCGGAGCTGCCTTCCCCTTATTCAGCCCTTCCATGTTTAAGGCGCTGGGAGATGAATGGGCTATGAGCGTTTTTGCTTTTTTAGCACTTGCGTGCACACCAATTCCGATATTATTTTGGGTGTGTATATGACGGTCAACTTCAGTTCTGAACGACTCGCTGATGCTTTGTTTTGCAGAAATATGGACAATGGATCCGAAGCAAGTCGCGCGTGGCTTACAAGGATGGTTCGACGACCGAGGCGACACTGAGTATGGCACCTTCGTCACAACTTGAGACGATACGGGAAACAGCACGAGAGAAGGACAGCTTGGATGTAGAGGCTGTGTGTAATAATGATGGAAAACTTTAAGTGTACAACATGCTCTGGTGTGTACGTTACAAGGTACAAACAACATAAATGTATATCTACATACCCCAGTCTATAATCGAAATCTTGATTCAACACGCCCCAAAGCCCCGCAATTATAACGAGGGACCTGGCAGATCCAGTAGCAAGAATTGTGCCCAAGATGGCCGAGATCTAAACAATGAAGTAAAGTACATGATTACATAGTCCAAAGATCGCTCGGAGTAGTCATTGACTTCTTCGATAGCAGCTAATACCTTCTCTTCTTGTTCCTGTTTCCATGACCCCGCTGATTGGCGGCATAAAGAAAACCCTCAGCAGGATCCGCATGGTGCAGATTCATGGTCACTGCTTCAGCACGGACGGCCTCGATTTGGGACGGCACATGCATGCTTCCGTTGCTATGGCCAGCGCTGGATCCAGCCATCAGCATTCCCACAGGAATGACGACTTGCATAAAGTCGTAAGCAGCTACTGCGGGTGTTCTCGAGCCCCACGCTTCAGTGGCCTGTTTCTCTATTTCGCTCATCACGGCGGCGCGATGATCTTTGGGATATTTTGGTGCAGGAAATCTATCACTAGAGAGTAAGGTTCGGGCCGAAGCATCCCTAATTCTGGTGTCCAAGTTCTGGCAGATAGGCCACGTACCTTCCACCAATGTGGTTCAGAACCAGCCGCTCTGCGCCGATAGCTTTCGCAAAAGCACCTGCCATGGCCGGGATTGAATGGCCTCTTGAAAGCACCTTTTCCAAAACGGCCTCTGGCGTACGACGAGAATTGTAGTCAACGTGCCTCGGTATATGGGCATCAGTTGCTTCGTGGATGAGCAACGATGGTGAAGGGGAGATACAGAGGGGCGTAATCGAGGAAGGGTCGCACGTATCGCCTAAGATGACGAGCTTACGCAGAGGGCCTGATGCTTCGCGAATAACATAACCCAGGCAAGGGTCTGGGGCCGTCATTTTGTATGTGATAACAGAAAATGTTACGAGTTGGGCTGACCTCGATGTGCAATAGGACCAGCGTCGACGACGATTTCTCCAAACACTCCTAGCGATCTCGTAATCTGCTTCCAGAAACCATCCCCCGAACACAGGATATCTTGGCCGACCACTTCGTTACAGTGCATGATGTCGGGTTGGTGCAAGCTATTGCTAGTGTCGTCGTGAGTAAGGCATGAAGTTATTTGATCTTCTGATGTAACGAGTTCGTGAACCACGTAAAGTTCCGCTGTCCTGGTTAAAGTCATCTTCATAATTTGACGCACAAAATTGCGTATTCCTGAAGGACCGTAGATCTCAATGCTGGGCTTTATGAGTGTAAACACATATAAGAGAGTTGCTATTGCTCGATGCTTACCGTCGAGACATGAGATGTTATGGCGGATGGTCCAATTGGAGGGGGAAACAATACATTTCGAAGGAACGGGACAATTCCCATTATGTGGTCAGCTATACGCTTGTTACAAGGTGGCAAATACAATGCAACCATATAGAGTATGTACCGTGCATGTGTGTCACGAAAATTTTTTTGACCTTGTTCGGTCTGACATTCGAGGATCGGTCTTGCAAAGCGAATTGACGAATCGTCCCTTCCGCGCAGTCGACCACTAAAGACAGATGAAACGAAGATAGAAATATGAGTTACAGCCACGAGATAAATAAGTTGTGTGGCGCACTCCAGAGAGAACCATCTCCAACAACATCGCAGACGAGTGACGAGCAATTTCTCGACTCTGAGGGTCCACCGCCACTGGAGGTACCCAGAAATGTCACGGAGAAGGCACCAGTCATCAATTGAGCAGAAGATATGAGGAATCAGAATAGATGACCGATCACGTGAGACTCGAATATTACATAGCCTCCCAGACCCGGGACCCTTGTAAAGTTGACAATGACACGCAGATGACACGAACAACCATCTGATTATTGCACACCACTTGCACACTTAGGGTCTCAGACACCTTCAATTGCCCCGCAGAACCCGGGGCTGTGTTCAGACAATTCTACTTATAATGCTAGGGATTCCTCGCAAAGGTTATATCTTCTCAACCTTCCTCACCCCATTCCCATAACTCCAATATGAGTACCGTGTTCGGAGACAACAGCACTGTCGTTGGTGACGATCACCTCGGCGTAGGCTCGAAGTCTTCCTCTTCACCTAGCAATCCCAAGGAACTTGGTCCTCGTCATACCGCCGACGGTAGATCTACCCAAACAAGATCTAGGAATGACTTTGTTGCAACTGTGGACTACACCATTGAGGAGAGGCCCTTCTTTGTCCCAATTCGAAAGGACGGCGTCATTGGCGCCCTAGACAAACTCGACAGGCAACTCGTACAGGTAGAATCACTTCACGAACTGCTCTTCATGATTTTGACGCTCTGGATACAGTCAGGGAGACATAAGATTCTGTCCAGTAAGGTATGTTTCATAGCGACATTATTGATTCAAGAACTGTCTAATTAACATTCCAACTAAGGTTCCTACAGACTGGACAGGGAGGGAAGTCAGCCCCGGACGATTAGGCCTCATCAACCATGGGTCACTTTTCTCTTCTGGTTCTTTATAGAGTGATTCTAACATCTCATATAGTGGAAATCCAAAGATTCTTACCAAACCAGGCCGTTACCCTAACTTCCCTCTCCGCAACTGGTGGGCTCGGTCATGGTATGGAACCACCGGGCGTATGTATTACTCTATTCGAAAATTCAGACCATTCTCACTTATATTCATAGTTTCTGACACTGTGATCGAATTTCAGGGTCTAACAGTGGTCCAAGTCTCCCAGAATCAGGCAGCTGTGGTCTCCGATCCCCAGAACCACATTTTCGTCATCAAGAATTCTGGTTTTGTTGCCTTTGCCATTGAAGGAACCTACGATGTTTTGTCTATAGTTGACCAGACCCACCTTTCTGGCGTGGTCAAAGATAGGCTAACTGGCGTGACATTGGGATGGACACACGAGGTAAAAATGAAGAGTAAGATTGGCCATAAGGAGGAGAAAGACTATGTTGTCGCGACTTTGTAGGCTCCCATTGTTTATTCGCGTTCTCCATTCTGTTTTTGACGTCACTTGTAGCTTGAACATCCCTGCTAGCAATTGCGCCATTTTGCAAAGGGGAGATGACCTTGAGCTGCTTGGTGCTGGTCAATCGGTCATTACGAACCCAAGTGTTACCTTGCGCGGTTTATATACTCTTGGAGAGAACCAACTGGAGATGCCAACCAAGGACATGTGGGTCTTTTCTTGTCTTGTAGACTAACCAAGCTCATCATCCTCTAGCTTCACTCGTGATCAAGTGCCCGTTAGCTTGACAATCTATTTGAAGTGGCAATTAACCGAACCTCTCAAACTGACGACACATGGCTACAATACACCATACGATGCACTTCGGGATAAGACTCAATCTATCTTGACGCAAATTGTCGCTCATCTTGACTATTCTGCCATGGTACTTACAACAGTCTGTCGTCTTTCCTTCATTTCTTACATTACCTTCCAGGTCAAGCAGCGTTCCCTTGGACCTGACAACATGGAGGACGGCACCGATCCCTCTTCCGCGTTCCTCGATGCGTTGAGAACACGTGCTATGGACGAGATGCACGAAGCTGCATTGGAGTATGGCATTGTCCTGAAAGATCTCGGTGCGTATAAGGTACCAGAATACGATAGTTGTAAATAATATAATGCTGGTCTAGCTGTTATCGACCGCCAATTCAAGGGCGAAATTGCTTCGACTATGGACAAGCTTACCAGTACGTCTTGCTGCGCAGTTTTTTCCTTGTTACATGCTCATCGGGGTTGCTCCCAACAGCGCGTGCATTGCAGGCACAGGTGGAAGCTGCAGTATGTAAATTCATTGTCTTGGTGGAGCTTTCATTCTGATTATCTCTACTCTTTAGAACGTCGATAGGGAGAACAGCAACAAAGTCAAACAGGAAGAGGGTGCCCTGGCGGTTTCCCGGATCAAGGCCCAGTCTGCCAACACCCAAGCAGATGCCGAAGCGTACAAGATCGTGGCAGCCGCCAAGGCTCAAGCGCAGCGCACGAAGATCGAGGCTGAGGCTCAGGCCGAAGCTACACGCCTTGCTGCTGAGGCTGAGGCCGAAGCGGTTCGCATCAAAGCTCAGGCAGATGCTCAAGTCATTGACCAGTTCGCTCGCGAGATGGAGTTGCGTCGTATGGAGGTGACGAGGGTTCAGGCTTATGGAGCGAAGACGGTCTTTGTTCCAGTTGAGGGACCTGGGGCGCAGATGGGCAATGCAATGGCTATCGGCATGGCTGCAGGAATGGGCGCAGATGCCAGACGACTGTAATTGATTTGGCTGTCTCACGTTAGCTGTGTATATCGGCCTTGCGCGTCTTAATATTACTCGTTCCTGTCGGTCCCGTAAGTGTCGCAACTTAGACCTAATGTACTATATTTGGGTGGAATGGCCATGATACGGACTGTTGACAGCTGTTATTCTCAAGCGGGACGTGTCTTGCATTCCATTGTCCGCCCGGACTACCACCACCTTTGCCTTATTACCCACTTCTTCTCTGCATCACAGCTCTCAATCCTTCTCATCCACCCACACCCCCAGAATCTGTAAAATGAGGTCCAAGTTCAAGGATGAGCACCCCTTTGGTCAGCCACACCATCCGCAGCTTCAAGTGCTGCATTTCCACTCACTCATCCCCTCGTTCTACAGAGAAACGCAAGGCGGAGGCTGAGCGTATCAGACAGAAGTACCCCGATCGTATCCCTGTTGGTGCACTTAATGCGAGGTCGGACTGTTCCTTACCTTGCGTTATCATAGGTCATCTGTGAGAAGGCGGACAGAACAGACATACCAACGATCGACAAGAAGAAGTACCTCGTCCCATCTGTGAGCCCAGTTTGACGATCTTGTCTGAGATAACACCGCTTACATATACCTGCCTCAGGATCTGACTGTCGGTCAGTTCGTCTATGTTATTCGCAAACGAATCAAGCTGGCACCAGAGAAGGCGATTTTTATCTTTGTCGACGAGGTTCTGCCTCCCACGGCTGCCCTCATGAGCGCCATATATGAAGAGCACAAGTGCGTCCCTTCCACGGTCCCTGTAGACCGCCACAATTAACACCTCTGGCTTTAAGGGACGAGGACAACTTCCTGTACGTGAGCTACTCTGGAGAGAACACATTTGGGCGGGAAGGGTGGATCGAACTACCCTCAACAGCGTGATCTGGGACTACCTAGCTCATGTTTTTCTGAGTTGCTTGTTGGATCCAGCGGACATTGAGATTGGGCACTGGGCGGCAGTCGTCTTAGATTATGATTCTGGACCATCCATCTTCCCCCCTTACCCGTGCCACTTCTCTTGTGCCCGTATACCCTCCTTTCCGTGGCTCTTCTTGCTCTACTCTTGTACTTTAATCTGCCTTCCCATTTCTTTCTAGCACAATTATGCCACTATATCTGTATCGACCAATTGATATTTGTAACAAAGTGAAGTACTAGGCCAGCTGACGGCTAAGCATTGTAAAGGCACTAATAAGCATGTCAGTTTCCTTCATTCCGACGTAATTTTCCTGTCCTGTCCTTGAGCCTTGCGCCCTCTTGCGCCGCTTGTTACTTTGATTTCGCCCTTGTTAGAGCTCTCACTGGATTCCTGTGATGGCTTTGATGGCCTGATCTCTCTCTCGTCATAGTACTCAGACAAAGAAACTGGCTACTCCCAACGACAATGAATCTCATGTTGAGTCACATTGATGTGCCACTCTGTAATCCAATTACAGACCTTTCACATATTCTTGTCTCGTCGTGTTTGTACGAGTTCAAAATTCCGAAAAATCAAAAAATTCATAAAATGCCTGGGGAGCGCTGAAGTCCCTTAGACGCCTGCTTCAACACTTGAAAATCACTCTAGATGCTTAATTATGGTGTGTGCATGTCACCCTAAAGTGTGGTCCTGAAATCCAACCAACGCCAACCAACGCCAGTTGGGGTCACCGGTGTCACAGACGACCAGATTCCGATAAACTGAGTCCCGCACGAGCTATTCGTTTAATTCGGACCTTCAAGCATCATATTTGGATGGGGTGGAAGGAGGGGGTGGGAAGGAGTCCTTGGTATGACGACCTAGTGACAGTGACTTTTTGGTGGAAGCTGGCTTTGCAATTCTCCCCAGAGAAGTGCCACTGCAAGTGAGTCCTCTTCGAACCTAT